>PVLA01006231.1:32734-89488 GCA_004027455.1 Hydrochoerus hydrochaeris | reverse complement strand
GCCCTGTGAGGACAGCGCCTGTCTTAGGTCAAGGACTCTTCATATGAACCCAACCAGGCCTTACCCGTCATGGGCCTGCAGGACAGCAATTGGTCCTGTGCCTGTCTTAGGTGGCTGGTGGCATAATATATGTGTCCTAGTTGCCCGTCTCTGGCTGCCTGTCCATTGTCTCAGGGCAGTTGTCTCACAGGAATTTTGTAAATCCTCCTCCATGAGCTCTTTCACCCAAAGCTCCCGCATAAACTCTCTCACATTATTCACAGAAGGCAAAACCCCACAACCAGTCCTCACAAAGGGGTTATCTAGAGGGCCTCCAGCAATCCCCCTGGAGTTTCCACCCTCGACTCCATACTGAGCATTACATAAAAACATACACATGTGAACTACACAAATTACAATTATCAGTACAAAACATTCCAAGATCCCCGCGCCCAATTCCCACATGCGGTGTCCTTTTCCTGGAGAAGCGCTCTCCTCCACCCATGGACCTTGTCACAAGGTGTGGATGGACGGAAAAGGGTGCCGCATAAAACAATTACATTTCTTACTTTACAGAGAAAAAAATTTCAAAACAGGTTTGTACAAGAGTTACAATAATTAACACATTGCTTTTTTTTGTCTTCATAGTAGTTATTCAGAATAAAAGACATATCCATGCTATCTTGCCCAAATAATATTAGCACAATTCCTTCTTTTCAATGAACTAAGAGAAACTATCTGTATATCTTAAATATCTTGTGCATAAATATACTTTCTCTTTTTCCCTTTCTCATTTCCTTTATCATGGATTGTCTCCTGAATAGTTTCTTCCCAATTCACAAGATATATTGTACATTTTGCACTTTATGTACTCATTCAGTTCCTCACACTAGGGAGACAATACGATGTTTGCACATATGAGTCTGATTTATGTCACTTATGAATGCAGTTTCAAGGTGCATCCAGCTACCTATAAAAGTCTCCAGTCTGTCCTTCTTTATGGCTGAGTAGTATTCCATCATATGTTTTAAAAAATCCCCACATCTTTTTTTTATCTGTTCCTCAGTTGATGGTCATTTGAGTTGTTTTCAAGATTTAGCTATTACAAGTTGTGCTGCTATAAACATGGGTTTATATATATTGCTGTGGTATGATGTTTTCAGTTCTTTAGAGAAGATACCAGAAGGGGAATAGCTGTTTCAAATGGGAGCTCTAATCCTAGTTTTTTAAAGAGTCTCCACACTGATTTCCACAGTGTTTGCACTGGTCTACACTCCCACCAACAGTTGAGAACATTCTTTCTTTTGCTGCAACCCCACTAGCATTGGTTATTTCTGATTTTTTGATGATAATCATTGCTTCTGGAGTGAGATGAAATTTCAGTATTATTTTAATTTGCATCTCTTTAATGACCAATGATGTTGAATGTTTTCTCATGTATTTACTTGCCACTTATACTTCTTCATCTGAGAAGTATGTACTTATCAGATGCCCATTTTTGAATTTGAGGAGTTTGATTTTTTTCAGTTCTTTATATGTTCTAGGTAGAAGTCCACTGTCTGTGGTACAACTGGCTGTAATTTTTTTCCACTCCATGGGTTGACTTTTCACTCCATTGATGATTTCTTTTGTTGTGCAAAAGCTTTTTAATAAGGTGAGATCTGAGTTGTTGATTCTTTGTAATATTTTCCTTGTAGTCTGGGTCTGTTCATGAGTCTTTGTCTATACCTATGTCTTCAAGATTGCTATCTATTTTCTCTTCCAGTAAATGTAGTGTTTCTGTTTTAATACTTAGATCTTTGATTCATTTTGACATTAGTTTAAGCTAATGTTGATAGACATTAGTTTAAGCTAATGTTGATAGACATTGATGTAGTTTTAGTCTTCAGCATGTGGAAAGCCAGTTCTTCCAGTGGCATTTATTAAAGAGGCTATCTTTCTTCCAGTGAACATGTTGGCTTCTTTGTCTAAACGAAGGTGGCTGAGTGTGTTTGGAGTTGTGTCTGCATCTTCTATTCTGTTCTACTGATCCTCAGACCTGTTTTATTTATTTATTTAGCCAATGCTATGCTGATTTTATCACAGTAGCTTTTCAATATAATTTCTGGTTTGGGATTTTTATGTACTCTGACTTGTCTTTGTTTCCCAGAATTTTTTTTATTATTATTTTAGGTCTGTTCTTGTTCCAAATGAATTTTAGGAATGTTTTCTCTAGATCTGTAAAGTGTGCTAATGGTATTTTGATTGGGATTGCATTAGCTCTATATAACACTTTCAGGAGTATGGCCATTTTCACAATACTAGTTCTTCTTATCCAAGTTCAAGGGATATTATTCCATTTTTTGATATCCTGTTTTACCTCCATTTTTAGGGTACTGTAACTTTCACTGTACAGATCTTTTACATCCTTTGTTAAACTGATTCTTAAGTATTTCAGTTTTTATATGGCTATTGTGAAGGGTGTGCTTTCCCTAATTTCTCTTTCTGTTAGTTTGTTGCTTACGTACAAGAATGTTATTGATTTTTGAATGTTTATTTGTATTCTACTACACAATTAATTTGGATATTAAATCTTCTGGTATTTTTGGTGAAGTTTTTGCAGTCTTCTATGTAGAGTATCATGTCATCTGCAAATAATGATAATTTAACTTCTTCCTTTCCTGTCTTTATTCCTTTTATTTTTTCCTCTTATCTAATTGCTCTGGCTAATATTTCCAGAAATATATTGAATAAGAGTGTTAATAAAGTGTTTCTGATTTTAGAGTGAAAGTCAGTTTCAGTTTTTGACCATTTAATATGATATTAGCTGTTGGTTTGTCATAGATGGTTTTTACATGATTGAAATAAAAACTATCACTTTCAATTTTCTATAAGGTTTGTTTTTTCATCATGAATGTGTGTTTTGCTTTGTAAATGCTTTTTCTGCATGTATTCAGATGATCATGTGATTTTTGTCTTTAGGTTTGATTCATTGATTTTCATATGTTGAACCATCCCTGCATTCCTAGGATGAGCCCTACTTGGTCATGATGAACAACCTTCTTGATGATTTCCTGCATTGTTTGTCAGGGTCTTATTAAGTATTTTTGCATAAACGTTCATTAAGGAGATTTGCCTATGTGTTTTCTTCTTTAGTTGGGTTCATCTCTGATTTTGGAGTAAGGGTAATATTTACTTCCAGAAATGATTTTGGAAGTACTACCTACCTTTCAATTTCTTTAAAGAGTTTCAGCATTAGTGCCATTTGTTCTCTAAATTTCTTGCAGAATTGCACAGTGAATCTGTCAGGGCCTAGGCTTTTCTTTTTGGTAAATTTTTTATTACATTTTCAGTTTCATTGGATATCATATTGTTTAGCATTTTTATATCTTCTTAATTTAGTTTTGGCAATTTTGCTGTGTCTAGGAATTTGTCCATTTCTTCTGTGTTTTTCAGCTTATTAGAATATAGGTTCTCATAGTAGATGTTGATGATCTTCTGGATTTCTGTAGGATCTGTTATGATTTCCCCTTTTTCATTCCTAATTGCTTGAATTTGTGAAAGTTACACTTTAAAAACAAATTTACATTTGGGTACACTTTAAATCAGTTTGTAATTTTTCTTTTCTTCTGACATTAGAAAATAATTGACCTCTGATTTTTTGCTATTGCAGACAATATTTCTCTAGTTAACTAGAACCTTTAAAAAAATTCCATTGTATTCTGTACAGTCCCCTTGGAAATAGACTCTAATGCATTGACC
Organism: Hydrochoerus hydrochaeris; assembly: GCA_004027455.1. NCBI lineage: Eukaryota > Metazoa > Chordata > Mammalia > Rodentia > Hydrochaeridae > Hydrochoerus > Hydrochoerus hydrochaeris. Next base: position 85,768 of record PVLA01006231.1, on the reverse strand, counting down.
TGCAAAGTGTGTAGAAAGCTTGGTAGGCAGTGCAGCCAGGATTAACACCTGTGGAAAATACATAAAGGGTTAATGCAGGCTCTGATGCTGGGCCATAGCTTCAGCAGATCCACAGGGAGCTGGAAAGCAGAGTTGGTCCTTCAGGATTATTTTGATTTGAGGTAAAGGGGAAACATTTTATATTCTCAAAATCTTCCCATTCTTGTGCAAGGAAAGCCCTGTAATTTCTTATAGGTTGTCCCTGGGAAGGTAATGTGAATTTGGATAAGGGTTCACCCTTCAGCGAAGTTCAATTTCCAGTATAAGATGACAAAAGTAGCTTTAAGAATGTTTCCTTCCATCATGGAGGGAGATCTGAGTGGGGCAGCACAGGCTGTGCTTGGATTTAGGCACTTTAACTATTAAAAAGCATTTTTCCTGATGCATTATTTTACAATTTTGACAGGAAAAAAGGATATGCAAAGGATATGAACATAACACTTAAATTCATATGCTGGCACAAACTTAAACTCATTAAAAATAATTACAGACACATTATACAAAGCAGACTTTCAAAAGAAGCATCTTTCTTTTGAGTTTAATTTGTATCAAAAGTTTACTTTTTCTGATTAAAAATTCCTAAGTGGTTATATTTATAGAATTGTAACATATTGAATGCCATGTAGAGAAGAAAGCATTTCCAATTATTCTAACATCATTTCACATTTCTTCCCAATATTTTTCTTTGCAAAAATGTGTTTGACTAGTGATTTTTTGTTTGGGGTCCAAAATGAGATAATAACTGATACACTATTTTCCGGTTGGTTATTCATATATATATGAACAGTTAGACATACATCCAAAAACACTGTTCAAAAATATAACTGTGTGTGGGTGACAGCTGACCTGGATAAAGAAGAAGGCTTTGAACATGAGTAATTAAACATCTGTCTAGATGGTGTGGTGGCAAGGAAATTCAAGGTGACAGGGATTCTCCTCCAGAGAGAGCTGTCATAGACCTCTACTAATAGAGCATGCTAAAAGAGTGAAGATCTTTTAACTAATTTACCTGAATGAATTAGAATAGCTTCCATTCCTTAAGCATGAATATTTTCTATATATTTCTTAATATAGTATTGATCTATATGTTTTCACAATATGTTATTATCTCATACAAGTGAGACCTATGATTAGTGAAATTTCTAGCATATAGTAAGTATTTAATAAAAATTTCTTGGTGAGAGAGAGAACAAAGCACCATTTATGTTATTATTTAGGATACTGAATAAGTCTACTAATCTCACCAAATGCACAAAGCACACACGTATGTAATTTACTTTGTCAACTCCTATGAAGTCATGTACAAGACACTTGGTAAAGTGCCTAATACATAATAAGCCATCTAAAAATATGAACAATTAATCTGCCACCATATGGTTAGAAACTGGAACACCCGGCTGGAGTTCAGAAACTGTTGTAGCTACAAATGGTGTCGCCACTTGGTGATGGGGAAGGGTCTCTCTGGTCTTAGTTTTCCAACTGAACTCACTTGGAGTAGCCTGCTGGCCAACCTTCTTTTCATCTGCAGATATATTATTGAAAACTGTAGCTCAGCCTTGTCAGTCTAAATTACATTAGGAGTATTAGGAGATGCTCTGCAAAGAGAAAATAGAATTTGGCAATTTGATTTCAGGAAGACTTGAAAGGTCAGAGATGAAAGGCTAAGGTGAAAAAAAAAGGGTTTTGAACTTCTGCTTTGAGAAACAGCAATTCCAAGTAAGAATGACAGTTCCAGGAGTTTAGGTGTTATGTCTTCAGGAAGACGCACCATCTAGGATAGAATTTTGTCTGTCTGAGGAGGTGGGGAGACACACTGAACTGTCTAAAGGGAATACAGTTTGTTAATTTTGCTTTTCTCAAGTAATTTTTTCATTAAAAATAACTCATTAAAACAATTTTTATTGGGCAAAAATATAGTCATTTTAATTTCTCACTATTTTTAAACTTTTATCCCAAACTACTTTTAAAAACACTTTGAAACATTTCATGCTTTTAATAAAATTTGTTGCTACCTTTTAAGAAATTGACAGTATGTAAGCATTTAATGAAATAAGAATTTTTAAGTGAGGTTTTAAAATATATTGCTACACAAAATCACTGGTTTTGCTACTAGGTATCATGTTATGCTTTGTTTGTGAGTTGCTGATGAAAGTTCTGAACCAGCTATTATTCTAAGTAAATAGACATATGAGCCTGAAATCGAACTTGTATTATTGTTCACTAAGGGTTTAGTGTTATGAGCTTTGTATCTGACTATAGGGATGAGTTGCTAAACATCCCTGAGCTGCAATTTTCTAATCTATAAAATGAAAGTAATAGCTTCCTGTTAATGAGGTTCTTCTGGGGACTAAATTGGAAAGTGAATAAAGTGCTCAGCATAGGACTAGATGTATAGTAAATGCTCAGTGTTTTCAAAGTTTTAATTTAATGGTGTGAAGGAGAGACACAGTCCAGCATGCATTGTTTTCCTGACAGATGATGTTTCTGTGACTGTATAGCGAGAGATGGTAAACATCTGTGCTTTGGTTACCATTTTCCTGGTGTGTTTAACCATGTGAACTTTGTCAACTATTTCCAACTAATCAGACACAGGCAATGCCATTTATGCAGCCCAGATGGTTCATTCAATCCCTCAGCAATGCCTGGGTGGGGCATCCTGCAGAACTGGGCAACACTAGAAATGAGAGGCAAGGGAATTTGAGCTATTGAAATTTGAGTCCCCTAGAGTCCTTCTAATCTCCTATCTGCCTTAGCCTTTGGTCCTGGAAATGTTTATCTGTTGATATATATTTTCCTACAAAGTCAATACCACCTGGTCTGTCAGACTCATTAGGAAAAGTTCTGAGACTGTGATAGGAAGAAAAGCAAGTGGGAAATCTATAGAGAATTAAAAATTCCAATTTAAAGCCCAATGCAATGATTGGTTTTATTCCTACTACATTAAATAAATGTAAGTCTGAAAGAGTAAAACTTTTTGAAACAGTCTTTCTACAAAAGTGTTGCATACCCACTGTAGACAACTCAGAAAACCAAAAACTAGTTTTCCATAATCCTTTTATCCAAAGAGAAGAGCTCCTGATATTTTATATCTTCTATTCTAATTTTCTACATATGTAGATAATATGAACATACATAAGCATGCATCCATGTACATGTGTTAGTTTACCAATATGGAATGATATTGTCCAGCATTTTGAAACTTGTTTTCCCAATTAACTCAGATATTTAAAAATTCTGTTATATTACTTTAATGTTATTTTACAAGAGCCTTTAAAAAGTATAAGTAGTCTACAGAGAAATGTCTTTTCTCTAATCTCCCACATTTTTAAGTTGGTTTCCAATCCTATTAGTATTATTAAGAAATGACTGTGTATCTGAACTTGGGGGAAGAGTGGTATCAGTGTTTGATGTACCTGTAGTATGACTGAGAGAAAGATAACAGTGACTACTGTACATGAGGAAGACAAGGTTGAATAAGAATGTGTAAGGAGGGAACCAGCCATACTCTCCAAGAGTCCACAAGCTGCCATTGTGACTGGTAGCCAGAGTGGGCTGGGAGAAACACTTGCAACCATCAGGGAGTCTCATTTTGTTCATGCATGTCTGGAGAAGCCTACCCAGTACCCTACCACTTCCCCAGGAACCTAGATTATGAGAAACCCTGGTTTCCCATTCCCCTACACCACAGATGGTCAGCCAAGGTAGAAAGCACCTGGGATGCCACAGCTGGCTTGCTAGAGGAACCCAGGGAAATGTCCTGATAGAGAGGCAAAAGGCAATCTCAGACCTCTAGCCCACACAGAATAAGTCTGTGAGACACAGATATGGAATAAATTGGAAGTGACACACCTGAGATTTCTGAAATGATAGCAGGTAAAGTGAAGAAACAACTTTCTGAGTCTGTAAAAATAATCAGATCACAAATAATATCTCAGGTAAAAGAAAAATAAACATAATGAAAGAATTACTAAGCATATCTAAAGAGGTGAAAATGGTGGAGCATAGAAAGATGATGGAAATATTGGATGAACAATATGGGAAAGAATTACATTCCATGAAACAGATTCAAAGAGATATCCAGGAAATTAAAAACTCCACTGAAAGCTGGCAAAACAGCTTGAAAGAAACTGAAGATAGACTTTCAGACCTTGAAGACAGGATTGCAGCTAATGATTACAAAAGGAAAGATCTCTTAAAAATAACAAAGAGCCAGTAAATAACAATTCAACAGCTGAAAGATGATGCAAAGAATAATAATTTAAAATTAATAGGTGTCAGTGAAAAAGCCGGGGTCAATAAAAATGACATAAAAAGACTATTTACAGAAGTAATAGCAGAAACTTCCCAAGCATGGGAAAAAGATGTGATATTCAGATAAGTGAGGCATATAAAACTTCAACTTGCCATAACCAAAATAAATCTACATCCAGAAATATAACAATCAAGATCTCAGGACTTCAGCACAAGAATAGAATGTTAAAGGCTGTTAGAGAAAAGAAACAGGTCAACTATAAAGGAAAACTCATCAGAATCATCATAGACTTCTCAATACAAACCATCAAGTCAAGAAGAGCTTGGAATGAAGTATTTCAAGTCCTGAAAGAAAACATTTTCCAACCCAGATTGATGTACCCTGAAAAACTAGTTTTCAAAATTAATGAATAAATAGGATACTTCCATGACAAAGAACAATTAAAGGAATTCATGACCACCAAATCAACCCTACAAAGAATACTGAAGGACATTCTTGAGAGAGATAAAGATAACCATAGTTCTAGGAACAGCAGCAAGAAGGATTGTCAAGTAGGGCAGGCAATTGAATAGAGTGGGAAAAGTGGGTGGGGGACAATGGCATGAAGATAGCATGGCAGAGATGAGCCAGTGCATGTCAATCATAACCATTAATGTAGATGGTTTCAATCTCAATTACCAATAAAAAGAATCACAGACAGAATGGATTGAGAGACAGGATTCATCAATATGCTGTAAGAAATACATCTGACTCAAAGGAAATTCATGGAATGAAGGTTGGAGAAGCCAATGCTCTATGCAGTGAGGACCCCGAAAAGTAGCAGGAGTAGTTTGCCCATCAACTGCAGATAGATAAGAAAGACATGGTATTTTTATACAATGGAAAGCTCCTCATCTATAAAGAATGATAATCTTGAGGCTCTTGGATGCAACTTGAGATCATACTTATGGGTGAAATGGTTCAGATGGGTGAATATTGCGTTGTCTTAGTATTAAAACTGATATAAGTGGGATCTAAAATGTACAATAGATACTGTGAAAGTGAAAGGAGAGCAAATAACTAAAAAGGGAAGGTGGTAGTTATTGTTAATTTCCTATCATTTTGTTTTGAAATCCTGTATCATTTTCAGTTTTGTTTTGTTTGATTTGATCATATCTGATGGTATGGGCAGCTCTTTTGAAAATAACAAGATATATTATGATAGCCATTGTTGATTTCCTATTATCTTGTTTTAAAGTCCTGTATCATTTTCATTGTTTTGTTTTGTCTGGTTTTATTTTGTTCTGCTTTGTTTGACCTTATTATATCTGATGGTATGGGCAGCAATTTTGAAGATAAGAGGAATTATGGTAGCAATTGTTGCTTTTCTATTATTTTATTTTGAAGCTTTGTATAGCTTTCATTTGTTTTGTTTTGATTGCTTTTATTCTGTTTCATCCTGTTTGGTTTTATTCTCTTTAAAATAAAAAAAAACTGACTGTGACATAAAAATTAAAAACACAAAATATAAATAAAAAAATGATCATAAAATAGTCACTAAAAGAGAAAATTTTGGAAAGGACTGGGTGAGCATATCACCCTAACCTTCTATCCTGGCAGGATATGACCCAATGAATGTATTTGAAATAAATTAGCACTAGAAGACCACACAAGACTACTTTTTTTTTTTTGGCAAAATGCACAAAATCTTGAAGTTTGCAACTTTCCCTGAAAGCTGTGGACAACACAATGATAGACAGTATGAATGCACACTGAAGGGATCCATGTTTTTCATGGAGCTATCAAAGTAACTTCTGACTGAAACTTTGCAAGATGATGCTCATACCAAATGAGGAAAATTAAAATTGTTCTGTAAACTTTAAAAATTTCTCTTTCAACTAGTTATAACTATACTTTAGAGGAAATGAAAAAAATAGCAAATGAATATTTGTTCAATATATTATAATTTAAAACATTATAAATATTAAAAATGAAATGTCATTTCTTTGCACAACAGCAAAATTGGTTTGTGAGTGCATTTCTTATTCTTCTTGGGTAAAACTTACTATATGTAAGAAGATGCAAGGCATCTTTTCTATGCTTAGGCAAATTCAATTAGCTTCTGATGCTGTATGCTCCCTGCTTTCCAAGTTGCAGTTTCTCTGACAGTGTCTCTAAGGTGAAGTGTTTGCCAACATCTAACATTTCTCTGGGACTCTTGCATCTTGTTTGTCACAACTACTTTCCTCATTTAGGGCTATCTATTTATCTTCTCTGAACTCTGAATGTTTGTCTAGAATCTCTAGCAATGAGTGTCAAGATGCCAGTGTCAGTGATTCATCCTAGTGTTTTATCCATTGCTTGATTCAAATGTCATCATTACAGTCATTGCTTTTCATTTTTTTTATTGGATTTTCATCTTTGTTTGCCAAATCCTTCTTTCAATCAATTGTAGAATGTCACAGGGGATTGTCACTAGGTGACAAGGAGGCAATGCAATTACATGCTTCGCTATCTGTGTGTGTGTGAATACTGTGTTCACATGACCAGTCACTGACAGGCTTTGAGAAAAGAGATATGATTGGTCACTGATCAACAGATGCATCTGATACTTATGCACATTGTAAGCTTGATTTGCGATTTTTGGACCAAAGTTTGAACTTTATGCAGTTATTGTCATGCACTGGTTAATGTCAGGGATACATTTTGTGAAATTTATCCCTAGGTGACTTTTTATACAAACACTATTGACCACATGAACACAAACTCAGACAGCTGTGACACTGTTAACTGAGATGATCTTATGGGACCCCTGTAATATATGCAGTGTGTCATTGACTGAACCCTTGTTTGGTAGGACATTGTTATACTCATAGTTCATACACTATGACAATGTAAATGTGAACAATGTTACTGGGGACCATTATCACTTAACTAGTCCATGGTAATGAGAATTTCCATACTAAGACTGTTCCAGGAAGGGATTGTCTCTATATATTCACATTTAATTTTCTTTTTTTTTATTGGTATGTGCTTGCAGAACATAATTACTACATTCACTATAGGAGATTAGATACATGTACATAACAAATTTCAATTCTTTTTTTCTCTTTCCATCTAGTCACCTCTTGTTTTTCCAGCATCAGACTTGTTTATTTACCTTACATGACTTTATGCAATTTATTATCATAGATACACACTGAAATCCAGACTAATAGGCGAAAGAACACATAAAACATGTAAGACAATTTTACAAAGTCAAGATATACTTTACATTTTTAGATACATTATTTGAGAATGATTACAATATCTTTTTTTCTCTTTCTTTTTTCCTATTATCTGGAATATATACATGTATATGTGTGTATATATATATATATATATATATATATATAGAGAGAGAGAGAGAGAGAGAGAGAGAGAGAGAAAGTTTTTCATATAAGGGAAACTCCATATTTTTTAATTCCCTCTCCTTGTCTCCTTTCCCTTCCCCTCCCTGAATCCTTTGAAACCCTTCGTGTGTGTGTGTGTGTATGTGTTTGTAGTACATCTTAGACACATTCCTCATAAGCACTTGGAACATGTACACATTTAATGGATGAAGGGGATGTCTTCCTGGTTGGTTTAATATGATGTGAAAAGCAGTGTCCCTCAGACTAACTTGGGAGCACTATTGGTCTAAAGGAACTTGAAAGATACATTGTACTCTGGTCTCTAACTTTAGAATTTCATGTAGAGTCCTGAATCAGGCCAGGGATTTAGCTCAGTGGCTTTAGTCCCTGCCTGGCAAGCGCGAGGTCATGAGTTTGATCCCTGGTACAAAAAAAAAAAGTCCTGAATCATATTGATCAGGTATTACTAGAGGAGGACAGGATCTAGGAAATTCATTTCCTTTTGCTTCTCTGATGCCACAGTACTGCCGAGCTCTTTGAGGGTTTTAGTTTAACTTGGGGATCTTCTGGTTTTCACTGGCCAGTGAGAAAAAGACATTCAAATCCTTTAAGGCCATTTCTCAGTGACCATTGCTGAAGGATCAATCTTTGCATTCAAGGACAAATCAAGGGTATTTAACATGTAATGCAAATAGAGAGACAAGAATCCAAGAAAGTTGAAGAATTTGTAGCTGATTCTACAAATGACGAAGACTGACAGTGGCTGAAGATAAAAGGAAAACCTTTTAAAAAAGGCAAAAAAGAAGGAGATGTTGAGTCAGAGGAAATTTCTCACAGCATCTTCATGTACTGTCTCAATTATCTTTGCACCACAGTAAATGTTTTGTAATAAAGCCTTGTACATATTTGTTTAATATATTAAAAGCATGGAACAATTTCAGTTCCTTTGCATTTACATAAGCATGCTGTGTGACCCACTCCAACAATGGACATCTGAAATGCGTAGACATTTCTTGTACGAAGAAGCACAAACAGCAAATAAATGCGCACAAAAAGTTCGGTGTTGTTAGTAATTTGAGAAATGCAAGTTGAAACGACAATGGAATTCCATCTCACTGTGGAAAGAATGGCTACCATTGAGTAACCTATCAATAAATGCTGGTAAGGCTGTGAGAAAAAAGAAACACTTCTCTACTGCTGGCTGGGAGTCTAAACTGGTACGTTCACTATGGAAATCAGCATGAATGGAGATTCCTCAAAAAAGTATAATTAGAGGTTCCATTTGACCCAGCTATTCCCCTCTTAGGGATTTCCTGAAAGAGTTAGAGACATATTTCAGTGATACATGCCTACCAATGTTTATAGTAGCACAATTTATAGTAACTAAATGTTGGAAACATCCCATATGCCCATCAACTAGTGAATAGATGAAGAAAATGTGGTCTTAATACAACAGAAAGCTACCCTGCCATAAAAAAGGATGAAGTTGAGAGATGATCTCAAGATCCATCCATTTACCTAAATTCTTGAGTGAAACAGATGCACAAGTTTAAATATAGCATTGTTTCTTTTGTGGGAGAAATTCAAAGTGTAAATAAGGACAAAAATATAATACATACTGGCAAGTAGGGAGAACTTGTTCATATGAGAAAGAACCAGAGGGAGGAGGGGAAAGGAAAGGAAGAGAAAAGGGATTTTTTTTTAAAAGGAAGAATTGAATAAAATAGGGAATTTCATAAATAGGGAGGAATGGAAGGAATGAAGTGAGAGGAGAGCAATGGGAAAAAAAGAATTAAGATCTATTATGTGCACATTGCCTTGGTGAACATAATCATTTTGTTTGGCAAACATGTACTAATAAAAAATAAATAAACTGTAAATGAGCACTAAGCACTGTCTTACTGTCACTTGCACTACACTACAAAGACAAGCATTAAGATAAGCACTTCTTGTTAATACCAATTTTGAAGAAATATTTTCATAAACTGTAGATTAAATATCCTTAACTCTGTAGAAAACACTAGTTAAATGGGCCCCAAATTAAAGCTATACATAACAGCATTCAGTGGGAAATCTGTTTATGTTTCCTGCATTTCCTCTTCATTGTTAACAGAAAGTCAGGGTGATATTTAGAAATGTAAGTCATATCAAGTAGTTCTTTGCTTAAAGGTTACCAGTAGCTTCCATTGCACCAAGAATAAAATTGAAAATGTTCCTCATAGCCCACAGGCAGTGTAATCTAATTCCTAGCAAGTGCTCTGACACCAGTTCTTTCCATTGTCTGTAAGCATTCTCCCTGGATCCTTCAATATGGTTTTTTACTCTGAACTTTTCTTCTGTTCCATTAACATGCTAAGCTCAGTGCAGAAACAGAATTTCTGTTCCTCCTTTATTTTAGAAGCTCTACCTATAGATCTTGATGTGCAATCTCCTAGGATATTACACATGGAAAGCCTGTTTTTAATATTGTCCTTTATGTGCATTTTTGCTCATCTTATGTATATAGTGTGGGCTGGCAAGATGGGCCTCTTCACTGTAGAAATGCTAACATTTTATATTATTAAAGCAACAGAGGTTTAAGAGTTTGCCATGCTGTAAAGGAGACGCAAATGGAGAGTAGACCATTGTTAGTTAAATATTTTGTCCTAGAACAAACACTAATTACTGCTCAGATTTTGTTGATCCTGTCTTTATTTGCCATCTCCTATCAGTTTTAAATTAGGCTTTGATGGCAATGACAAGATTGTTTAATTTGGGGTTTTAAACTAACTTGAGGATGCCTTTATAAAAACACAGACTCCTGAATCCTATCATCTGAGATTCTGATACAGTTCTCCTGGTGTGGGGAGTGGTGATCAAAGTATTGGTGTTATTTATTGTTACTTGCTGCTGATTAGAAGATTCCACATTGAGAAACACATCTCTAGAAACTCCAACAATCATTGGTAGCCAAGTGCTTATTAAATATTTTTGTTACATAACTAGAGTTGTATGAATATTTTATAAATAAAGATAGAAAGGAACAGACCAGTAATTTAGATACAAAATTATTTGCATGTATAAAATTGCATTAGGAGGAAGAGAAGGGCTCAGAATTTTCCCCATTTACCTTAGTATGACTTCTAACTTCTGGGAGGAAATTAGAAATTAGAAATTTCTAATACTGGGGTTGGCATTCTTTCACTTTGTACAAGTTACTAGACTGATCCTTCCAGAATCCTTGCTACATCATAACACCTGTTAAGGAAGAAGGAGGGACTCTAAAGATATTTTAAGAAGACATGGATGAATCCTTTGATTCATTTCATTTAAAACGGACTATGGAGAAAGCAAATCTAACATCTTGCAATCAGAAGTTACTTTAATTGCACACACAGGCCATATTTCTCTGACTATGAAAGATACAGTCCTTTTTTATGTTGCCTTGAAAAACCTAATGGTAAGTAACTTTTAAACCCCAACTAACTGGTACTAAACACTTTGTCATTTAGCTCTGCAGTGTTTTTCACATGCTGATCACAGAATAAAAATACTAGAGGTAAAGATCATAATGGTGTCATAAACACAGCACCATAAATGTGCATTTGAAGTGAATTTGATGTTCCATTATGACAGATTATTCTGCTGAAAAGTCCAGCTTTAAGTAACAGATCTGTGAGATTTTTCAATAGTCATTTTTTTTCTTTGCGAGGGAACTTCAGGATGAAGGTTCCTTTGAGATGTATTCATGAATATTTATGGCTCATAAAACCTGAAGTTTTCTGGAGTTCTACAACAAGACAACAAAGGAAGATAACAAATAGGAAACATTTGTTCAGTTACTGTCTTGCTGAAAATATTGGCATTTATTTAATATCTGTTTTCTGACCAGTAAATCTAAGTATCATGGCTGCATCTATATGAGAAGTAAACATATATGAGAAACAGTCTTGTCTCCTATAGATTTCTGTGCACCACCCTTAAATAGCAGTGGTAAGCATACATAGGGAGGCATTTATTTGAGATGTACTTGCCAATAAGACTTGAAAACATTGTCGTGAAGCACAGAATAAAAAAAATTAGAAAGCAGAAGTTCTTTGATTTCTAGCCATCTCAGCACATCAGTACTGTATTTAAATTCAGAAATAGAGTTAATTCTATTCCTCAGCTCATGGCTTACTGTCATCATTGGTTTTGTGAAAACCCCTCCTCTCTTGTTTATTTTTTTATCCTATTCCATTCCTGTTTTCTATTTCCCATGCTTGATTCCTTTTTCCCTTGAAGAAAATAACTTCATATGTTTATAGCATATATTGGTGGTTGTGTTTCCTTGTGAAATGTGATTGATGTTTTGTGTACTTTCATTTCTAATTTTTGCAAGTGAGGCTAAGTAATAATCTCAATCTGACTTTTCTTGTTTTACTTGGATTCTACTTACATTATAACATATATTCCAACTATTTTAGCTTCTGATTGTTCTATCATTTACTAGAAACTGGATAGCATTCAAACTCAGCTTGCAAAGGCAAGATTTTGGTTGTCTTCTCTCTGCATTTATTATTAACTTGTTCATTCTTTGTTCTTATCTTTCTAGTGATAAAAATGAGGTGCAATAGAAAAATATAGTGAATATTAAAATTAATTATTATAGTAAATACATTGCAATAATCTCTCACAAAATATTCCTCATTTCAAATACTTTTCCCATTATTCTTGCTACTTTCTGAAGCAGATCTGACAATTCTCTTTCATGAGTGTCTTAATGGTACTCACCTGGCTATCTTAATGTCTTAAATAGACTCAAAATGTTTAGTTTTCATGGTCAGTTTGATTTTGAGGAGGGGCCAGATATCCCATGGTGCCAGGTCTGTTGAATAAGATGAGTGAGGAAAGACTAATATTTTCATGACCTGGCTTTTCCATTGGATGACACTCAGATCCAGCATTCACGTTTTTTTTTTTTTTTTTGGTCACATCTTGAGAAGATATTCATGGAAGAGGTCTTCCAGAACCGCTTCAGAAAGCAGAAAGTGGCAAGACCAATAAGAAAGATGAAATAAGTGTGTTTGAACTGTGTGCGGGTTTTTGAAGGCAATTAATAGCAATGTGTCTTTTTTGTAATACATTTTGAAACTTTAATCATTCACTGGATATTTTGCTCATCCTGTGTATGTTTTGTAAACAAAGATCCTACCAAGTTGAAGACAAACAATAGCCTTTGATAATAATTTCTGGTGAAGTTCTGAAATGACATAGAGCTATTACAGCTCTCTGAATGGGAGGATTTCCCTTACTGGATAAAAACGTAATATACACAAACGATCAAGTACTAGTGTTTCTGTCCCCCTCCACACTTTGATTCTAAACATGGCCTAACTACTCTGATGAGTCTATTCCTTACAAAGCTCATCTTCTTTGAATTATAAATGCTGCCTTGGCAGATGTTGGATCATGGGTAGGTCAAGAAATACATGACTTAAAACAACATAAAGTCAGAGTGTCAGAGCTAGAACTGCTCTGGTACCAGCTTGCTCAGTTACCGCACTGAGTTATGAAGTGTCTTTAGTTTTGTTCACAGATCTGGGACAATAACCTAGGGGGTTTTGAATTTCTTAAGGAAAGTGATTACTACTATTAACAAGAACCCTCTCCTGTTCTCTATTAAGACCTTGGGGTTCTCATGGGGAAGGTAAGCAGCTGGAGGCGGACCTGCTTAAGAGTAGTGGGAGGTTCCTCCATCCTCTGGAGCCAGGCCAGGAGGCTGTGTGCCTAATCTACTCAGAGATCATGCCTTTCTACCTGTCACTGAAGCCTGAACACACTCCAAGAATTAGGTACTAATTAATGTCAACACACTACAAATAGAGAAAGAAGGGAAATTGCTTGGACTCATTCCTGAGGAAATCTCAGAAATTTGCTTCAGTTAGTTAATGTGTACCTTAGGGCAGCATGGAGCCAAATCAGAGAATGCTGTTTATATGGGTGAGTGACCTGGAGGTGACCCTGTGAACCTCTTGACCAGTATTTGCTCTTATTTCTTAAATATTTTGTTGTGATCCTGCTTACAACCTTGCATTATCTGATTAGTAGCATCAGAAAGGCCAAGGATCCAAACTGTGGATTCATTAGCTTTATGTTTGAGTTCCTACTCAAAATTCTAGCAAGTATCTTTCAAAATGACAGCTTTCTCTATTTTTATGTTGTTGCTGCTTTACGGTCTTTAATGAATACCTTTTCTAACCCTGGAACAAATAGATTATTACATGGGTTTTAGGAAGCTGTTATCATCTAAAAAGAAGCAAATTCTGGACCTGATCTTGCTTGTGTCTATAACTAGGTGCTAAAGCTCAAATAATGATTTGGATCTAAATAATCATGATAATAGGTGTATATTTATATATATGACATTTGATCTAAAGTGATTGGGCTCTGATTGGATTCATGCTTGAGTCCACTATGTGAGATACCAATCAGGGATGAACCTACCTACAACAAGCAATAGGGAACTTATTTGATAGAAGAATAAGTTGGGGTTGCAATAAACCAAAAGGGAGCTCAATTTTATGTAAAGTTTTCTTTAGACTTCCTTATTATATTTTCCTCTTTTTAAGAATACCCTTGATGTGCACTTTCTAGACTGTACCTGAGTAAGAGTGTCTGGGCTTGGTTAGGAAGCAGCCTACTTGCTTAGATCAGGGCTTCCACTCACTGGAGAAGGCCCTGTGCTATCTCATCCTTTCATCTCTCATGTTTATCACAACAGCTGGGACACAGAGAGGCCAGGACTGTTGAATAAAAGAGGATTAAAGAGCAATAGCGATATACCTAAAATGTCAGATCAAGTCTGAACATAGTAGCATAAGACTGGAAAAATTTGAGAACCGAAGTGTGTAAATTTTGGAATTGAAAATAAACAAATCTAGATTCTAGTCCTGATATTTGCATAATTATGAATGAGTCACCATCTTCAAGTCTCAGTTTTCTCATGCATACATCAGGGATAATAAAAGCTTAATGGAGAAAACAATGAGTTAATGGTAAAGAATTGTTGATCACGTCAACTCCAATGATTTTACTAAGATTTAATTAATAAGGTTCTAGGGAATTTGATTCTTAGCTAAACATTACCTTGATTGTTTTTTTAAGACTTTCTCTCTAAATTTGAATGAGCTGACTAGAATGAAAGGATTGAGAAACATTCATCTTCTCTGTTTGCTCAAGAAGCACCTAGTACAGATTACAGTGAGAATGTGAGTCTGTGTCTTCTGCAATTAACACCGTGTAAGGGATGAATGTGGGACAATATACAAATAAAAAGTCATGAGAAATATGGTGCATTAGGAAGATTCTGTTTTGAAACTTCCCGGCTCCAGCTATGCATTAGTATTCCTGTAAGTGCCTGGCGTGATTTTCACTGTGCTTTGGCAAGATCCTGGAGGACAAGAGATCTGGGAGAGGAAACAAGAACAAGGGATCAAAGAGCAGTGGGACGCAGTCTAGGAGAGTGACAGGCAGGTGAGAAAGAGAGGAGTCACTGGGGGCAAATTTGTTTCTAACAGAGATAATACTGAGAAAAGATTTTGATTATTATTTCAAGGGAGCAAAAGACGCATCTTGAGACATTTAAAAGCTGAATGAAATAGACATTTTAGTTCATTAAACTTTAACAGGATGATACCAGCTTATCAAAAGTCTTACTGAATACCCTTACAATGAAAAGATCTGTATGAAATACTTCGGCTTGGCTGTCTGTGTGTGGGAAAATAAGAATATGGCACAAATGAATAAACAAGGGGAGCCTTGCCAAGATGGCTGGTCACCAAGAGCTCCGACTTGAATATGATTCATTTAACTCTGTACCTGGGACACAGCAGAAGCCACTCACCACCACAGTCACCTAAACAATACCAAAACCAAAATGCACGGCACAAATTTCTTACTGGGTCTGTTCATTTCATACATGGAGGGACACTGCTTTAGGCTAAGAGGAGTCTCAGATTTCCAGGTGCTGGTATAAGTAGATATATGTGTATCAGTGTATGCCTGTGTGTGCTCCGTGTTTGTGAGTGCGTATGTGTGCTCCACAGCATGTGTGTGCACATGTAGGCTTTGAAGTTCACAAATAACAACTGCCTGCCCAGACCAAATGTCTGCTAAAATGCTGCTGCAGCAAAAAGCTCCACAACAATGCACACCTCATTAAAATACAATTAGATAAGCAGTTGTTACAAGCTTGAAAAATCTGCCTGTACCAGGGTGAACAGTTTGGAATCCAGCCACAGTTAATAAAAAGAAAAGGGTGGGGAACTTGGCTGATAAGGTGGAGGGTGGAGGGAGAGAAGAAAATGTTACTTAAAAAAATAAACACAGAAAGATGCCAGTGAAGGTGACCAGCCAGAAATATGGATCTTTTGTTTAAGAATGAGCGAAGTCAGGTTATATCAACCTGCCTAGCTTACTGACACTATATGAAAGAGATAGAGCAACTATAGTATTTACCTCGCATGGGATGATAAGACTATAGTCATAAGACTCTCTCAGGGATTGTACTTTATTTCCTGTGTTCCTGACAATCTAGTCTTTGACCAGGTCATTTCATGTTTGATCAGTTTGAGATTATGCATGGAGATGTGCATCCTTTAATGGAAGCCAGGGTCAGTCTCCCTGTCCCCTCGTGCTCCCACCTTTCCCTGTCTGCTCACTTACTCAGAAATTCAAAAGTGTAAGGAAAGAAACATTATCCTGAAGTAATTATCTCTGAGCTGTGATTTCCAGCTCAGAGGCGAAATCAGGCTGGACCCAATCTGTGCATTTCTGTGCTCCAGGCAGCAGCTGCTTATCATCGACCTTCACTTGAGTATTTTTTCTTGATTGCATCCCTTTGTTTTTTGATTCTTTCCTCAAGAAAAAGACAGAGTAGGGAGAAATAGAGAGGTGGGGGAGGAAATGGAGGAATAGAAAGGGGAGAGAGAAAAGCTTTAGAGCCATGACCAGTTTAGATGGCTGAGACTGGTGGACATGTGAGTATGGTGTGGAGAACCGCACTCTCTTACCAAAGTGAAAACTCACAAGCCCGCTTTGCCTCTGTGCATTCAAACATGTGCCAACTGAGTGTTGGGCAGTTTTGCCAGTTTTCTTGCGTTTGGCTTAATTCTACAGTTAGGTGTTGTGAAGAAGACAGCTATCTTCCTCTCATTTAGCCTGAGTGTGTGAAAAAAGAAAAGACACAGCCACAATGAAACCTTTACAAATTCAAGAGGGTTTTCATTGTGTGTTCAAAATATTGAAGAAAGTAAAATCAGGTCAGGATGGAGGGACTAAGCATATTCTTATAAAGCAGTCTTCATTCAGCATCAGATTAAAAGGCAAGATCTAGATATTTCATTCATAATTTTATTGTTTATATTTATAATATAGAATTACATATAATAGTTAAATTTATTTTTATTTTTTATTTCTTTTTTTACAGTTGACTTTATCAAACAAGTTTCTTAGGAAAATTTGGAGATAGCAAGTTCCATAAACAGTTCCATTTTAAGTAGTATTTTCCAGGAAATAGAAATTTGTACACAATAAACTGTCTGTAAGACAATGTGACAACAGTTATCAAAAATCTTAAAATTTGTATTACCTGAACACAAATTATATTTCCAAGATTGTTTTGAATTAAGGTTGGTTCATTGGAACAGAAAAATAGTTTTAAATCCTAAACTGGGAAAGTAGTTGAGCAAACAATTTTTACACTCATGCAACAAAATATGTAGCCTTAATCAACCATATTACAAAGTAATATTTATTGTGGTGGAAGAATGCTCATAAAACATGAATACTGATAGAAGTAGCCCACAGAACTGGTAAAATAGCCAATTTTGCAAAAAAAGAAATGTAGAAGAATCTGTAAGCGCAAGAATTTACATTCATCAAAATATAAAACATTATTTTCCTTTCATGCTTTTATGTTTTCTAAGTCTTTTCTTTGGATGATTTTTAAGTGATTTGGTATACTCCCATAAATGCTACTAAATTGATTAATTGATATGCAAAAGATTTTCTATGAGCCCAATGATTTGTTTAGAGTCCGATGTTGTGTTTCTTGTGATCCTCCTTGGGCATGGGAATAGGTACGTTTAATGAAAAGCCTCTCCCAGCTGTCTCAAAGTTGCACAGTTTGAAGATTACGCATGTAAAATGATGGATTAGAATATACTGTGACCCTTAGGAAGAATAGTCCTCCCCTCAGGTTTGTAATCTCATCTGTCACCCATTACCAGATGCTCATATATAATGAAAACAGTCACAAACAATGAAGTCATGAAATGAAAGGCACTATTATAGTGCTGATAATGAGGAGAGGGGGGGGGTCTCAGTTTAAATTGGCAACCCTCACCCTGTATTTCCAAATTCTGATGCAATTGGAACCTCAACTGTCTCATATAATGGTGTATATATTTATAGATACACACAGAAGTGTATGAGAAAACAATGTTTTATAGTTGGAGCAAGTAAGCAGCTGAGTACCACTTTGTTTGATTTGTATAGAAGAGTGGAAATTTAAACATAAACTGAAATGACTACTCCTTTGTTTAGCTATCATATGCCTTTTCTTTATCGCAGTCACATGCAATTCATTGGAAAATGCCGAAGCAATAACAAACAGCACCGAAATCCATTATCATAAGTGTAGCTCCAGTGCCTAATCCCTATATTGGTGTCCCTTAGAATCAAAGTACGTGGAACAGCTTCCTACAGTCCACTTCTCTTCCCCCCACAGAGATCGTTTAAGGTGATTTGAAATAAGAATTCTAATGAACAGTCACATACAAAAGCTCTTTATGTACTCCCAGTCTGGCTATAAGGATGAATAATCTCTGAGAGTTCCCTACCCCTTAAGCCTTGCTAAACCTTACTAAACCTGGAGACTATACATGACACAGGTTCCTTCCATGTTGGCTTGTATTTGACAGGAATAAATAAATTCAACTTATTTAAAATAGAAATCACAGAGACAATTTGGGGTTTTCATTGAGCCTCACATTTTCTAATGTAACGTGAAACAAAAGTATATTTTTATGACACAATTTGTATTCTATTCATATTTGAGAAGAATCCTTTGTTGCTGCTGATAAAATCTCTTCTACCTTTGTGAAAATAGCTGGTCATGACAAAATGCTTCCAATAGAGACTGAGTCCAGCAAAAGTGCCAACGAATCACTGGGAAATGTGAAAGTTTCATATTCTTTTCATCACAGTTCTGATTTTGCACAAGGAAAAACATGACCATGTTCTAGTTAAATATCTTAGCATTGATTGCAAGATATCAGAGAATGGCTGTTAGTGCAAGTTGTTATCAGATTACCAAGCACTTGAAATGTTTGCTTGACTGACAATTTTACAGCTGGCACACTGAAATATATTCTGCTTAGCAACTAACATTAAGGAGAAGAAAACTTTCTGTCTATGCCATAGTTGTGGAAACAGGTGCAAGGGACCTACAAAAAGAATTTACTCTGAAAGAAAGATAAAAATGGTCTTCCAATGAGCAGCTTGCAAATCAAGTATGTTATTTCATCTAATAACTAAAGCAAATGCATTTATCAGTTTCTAAAGAGTTATTTGCATTGCAACAAAAATAAACTTAGCATTCAACAACCAGGGACACCTCAATCAATTGATTGAGTTAGAATAATTTTTCTCCAAAGGACGTTTCAGTCTTGTTACTACCACTACTGTTGTAATCTGTTATATTTCAGTTCCTCTGTGCTAGTGCTAACTAAACTGGTTTGTTTAATCTTTTGAAATATTTACCCTTACATTGACTATAAGAAAATTAGGAAAAGTTAGAAGGTATTTTTCTTTCTATTTTGTATTATTGGCATTCTCGACTTTTAATTCTAGACAACTTCCTGAGCCAGTGTGTAATGGCCATACACTTAAGCAACTCAAAACTAGAGACATTGTGATTTTTCTTGATAATCCTTGTGATGTGCTTTAAACCTAGATTAGGACCTGTCACAATGTGGTGCCCAGTGTCAATGGGGAGGAAACAAAGCATCAGTGATTCCTAAATCTAAGAGCTCAGCTTATTCTACGTTTAAGCCAAATGAAAGTTTTCATTTTCATGTTTATAGCTCTTTGACTTCATATTGGTTCTGATACTAATGAAGTGTCATAAGATAATTTTATTGCAGAAATATTTACATTGCACTGTAATCCAATATAAAACTATTCAATTTTTTTCCTGTACCTGGAATTGAACTCATAGCCTTGTGTTTGCCAGGCAAGCGCTTTGCTGCTGAGCTGTAGCCCTGACTCTACAATCTTTTCATTCTGTTTGAAATTATGGAAGATATTTTTCCCCATTTAAAATGGTCAAAAGATTATTTTCCAGGTAGTAACCAGTGAATACAAATAAATGACAATTTGATATTTTGTTTCTCTTTCTAGCATCTCTCAAGCATTTTTCATTTCTTCTTCTGTTATCCAGTTTTGATTCAAGGACAGTTATCAGCCTGGTACAGAAACTCCGCTAATATAATTCATTCATTTAGTGATCTCTGTCTTTTTTCTAGGCAACTAAAGAGGAACAATTGTTTGGTTTCTTTTCCATGCTATTCTTTTGCTCAGTGGGAACAAACTGGCCTCTGAACCTCTCCCCCAAGCCCACCACTTTCTAACTCTTCAAGTTTAGTGTGAACAGCACAAAAGGGTTGATGTGCCTGGGATGCCTTCTCCCCCTCCCTGATGCACAGCTGGAAGCAAAGGCAGGAAAGTTCTGCTCACAGACCACACAAAGTACTCCCCACCAGGCTGCAGCTGTGACACACCAGCAATTCCTCCCCTGACACCTAAGGCACATTTTTCATAGGCTAAGAATAGATGTGCTTACACTGATGAAGAGAGGAGGAGGCTGACAGAACTACTCTCACATGGCTGGGGGCTCAGATGCACGAAGATGTCAAGAGATCTGGTTTTAATTGAACTGCAAGCGTTCGCCATGTGGAATTGTACACATGACTCATTTTACCTTATATGGTCAATTATATATATTTTGATAATGGTAAAAAATAAAGGACAATGGAATAGAGATTATGCATGGGAACAATAACTTATCAGGAACTCTAGAAAAGAGTGCTATCCAGTGAATAGTATGAAGAAACATGAGAGTTACACTTTTGATCATTGCAGAGATTTAATGTTAATTTAAAATTATTCTACAATTGATTTTTATCTTGTTCTCCTTAATGAGCTGATATATTTTCTTGTAATAGATGTGGTAACGACTGGTACACACTTTGGTGTTTCTGGTTTCTAGTTTGGCATCAGGATCACATTTTTGAGAAAGTCTGAGTAGTAAAACTATAGCAATATGTTTTATTGCTTCCCTAGTATAAAGTAAACACTGAGAACTGACATACCTTCTAACTGATGTAGAAAGATCAAAGAGGACCTATACCATAATTTAACTTTAAATGAGGGTTTGTCTGGAGATAAAAATTAGAATATTAGGTCAATGCTGATCTACAACTTATTTAGTCTTTCTCCTTTCCACAGTTTAAGGCTTTCATTTGCAAATTAGTTCAGATGATGACTTGGAATAAAAGCCAAGCTCCATTAAGAAATAATAGTTGTTTTAATTTCTAACAGGTCTCTAACTTCTCTTGACAAAATACAAGACCTCTGATGCAGCCTTTTCATGTAAATGTTTTTAAGGTAAGCATATTGCAAAATAAAATTTAAAATACATTCTTTGTAGTGTGAGACACATCTGGCTTTATCATTGGTGATGGAATGCACTTGGATGTATTTTATTGTGTCTATGCTCTCCACAAAAGAGGGATTTATAGTCAAGATAGTGCTCTTTTCTCTCTTATATGGATCAACTATCATTCTGCTGGGGCTACACACTTTGTCTGCATGTAAAATAGGTTACATAAACGGAGGTGATAGATATGAAAAATGCTTATCTTACCTATCTGCATATTTTTGGTTAATTGATGATTAATAAAAGCTGTATTCAAGATCATTGTAGTCCAAATCTGGATAAACTTGATATTCAGCTTCTGGGTGGTGTGAGAACAGATTCTAGGTGACTTTCACACCAGAGAGAAGCTGAGCGCTTCCCTCAGAGGCTTCAGGAGCCCAGGAGCATTGAGGGAATCTTCAAGAAATTTATCTCACTGGATGGATGCAATCAGTTGGGGTGGGTAGAGGGGAGCAGATTTGGAGCTGCTGCTCTGAAGGAATTAATTATAAAAGCTGTGTTTCTTAAGCTTTGCCACTGGTTTGACATAGTTATAGCCACTTCTTCTCTTTTTTTTCAAAGAAGAGACAAACAACTTAACTGTCAGAAACTGGCTCAGAATAGAACACAGAAGCTCTGCTGAGGGAGAGCAGCAGGAGACAGAGCTGTAGATAATGCACCTTCGCTCAGGATGGGCTTTGGTACAACATACAGCACCTCTTGTCCTAGTTATCCTCTGGTCACCTTATAAACTTCAACATCATCTGCTTTCTCATAGTTGACCACTTTTATCTACTGGGATTTTATTGCTGAAATTTGGTTCTATTCAGTTTTTGGATCTTTGTCTTTAAAATTCACTCTTGCAGTCATTGATTCTCTGGCATCAGTTCCCTCCTGGCCTCTGGACTTTATCAAAGAGCCTTGCCACTGGGTTCTTTTCTAACTACTTTAACTTGAAATATTTCTTCCTTACTGTCTGCCAGCTAATCAAACACCTAAAAAATACTGGAGTCAGAGCCTGCATAGGGAACTCCCATGCAAGACCAGTGGGGAGCTATTGATCTGGTGGTCCTAAAGTTGTGTGTGTGTGTGTGTGTGTGTGTAGGAGTAGGAGTATGTATAGAGCAATGAGTGTGTGTGACAGTGTCAGAATATGTATGAATGAATAAGAGGATTGTAAACACATGAGAGTGAATGTGTGCAAGAGGAGAAGTAAACACAACAAGAAAACCTCTACTGGTAGCAAAATCTCAGAGAAACCATATGCCACAGATTGATTGAAGGGTAAGTGACTTGGGTTCGAGTTTAACTTTTCATAGCTTCTCATTGTGTGACATAGAGCAAGGTACTTTCTGCTTCTGGGATCACAATTTTATTTTATATTTTTGCTGTTTTGGGTGCTCAGGGTTGAATCCAGAGCCTTTTTTTTTTATTTAAAGAAAAAGATTTGAAACAGAAAGAGGGTATAAATAATACAAAATCTCAAAAACAAAACAAAAAACCAAAAATAGTAACCAGTAAGAAATCACTAGTTGATAATTACGTATTTTCCTCTTAGAAGTAGTTGTTCAAGTTACAAAAGTAAAGCCTACAAAGTGGACCTCCAAACAGTGAGACTGCAATCAGTTTTGTTCATCCATCCAACAAAAACTTTAGCAACATGGTTATCAATCCCACAAACTCAAACATACATGCAGTTATATCCTTTAGAATCCTTTCTTTTCCTCTCTTTTTTTCCCTTTACAATAACTATAATCCATTCTTGTAAACTACTTAGAAGTTCTACACATGTATAAGTCTCTACACATATACCTAGCCTTTCTGTATTAGAGGGAAAAACAAATCAAAACAAGTCAACAATACAAATTCCTAGAGAAACACGAAATGAAAAGGGCATATAAAACTACAATATTAGGTGATCTATGGTAGTTACTATGATGTCTCTTGTTTTCAATAAAATTGTCTATATTGTCTAACATAGTATAATTAAACTTAGCATTGCATTACACTATTAATAAAATATAAACATTGGAGACATTATAGAACTTCAAAGGCAGTTAATAATCAAACCAGAATGAATATCCTATTGAATCTTGTCATCTTCAGAGTAATTGCCTCTACTCTCAGATTTGATACTCCCAAGCATACCAGATTCAAATAAAATCAGTCAAAATAAAACAGCGATATAACCAGTCTTCTCTGTCTTATTTCTGCTATGCTATTTTTCTGTCATTGTTGTTTGTTTATTTTTCTCCTTCATTTCACTGTCTGCCCCTTTCTTTGAGGTCTTTCTGTGATTGTTCCTGGAACCCTGGTGATTTTCTTCTCTCTCTCTAAAATGTCCTTCAGTATTCTTTGCAGGGTTGGATTGGTGGTCACAAACTCCCCCAGTTCCTCTTTGTTGTGGAAATATCTTGTCTCTCCATTAATTTTGAGAGATGGTTTTGCAGGGTACATCAATCTGGGTTGGAGGTTATTTTCTTTCAGGGCTTGAAATATTTCACTCCAAGCTCTTCTTGATTTGATAGTTTGCATCAAGAAGTCTGCTGTGATTTTGATGAGTTTTCCTTTATAGGTAATCTGTTTCTTTTCTCTGACCACTTTTAATATTCTGTTCTTGTGATGGATTTCTGGGATCCTGATTATTATATGTCTGGGTGTAGATCTGTTTTGGTTGTAGCTGGCTGGAGTTCTTTATGCCTTGTATATCTGGACATCACTTCCATTTCCTATGTTTGGGAAATTTT
Source organism: Hydrochoerus hydrochaeris (assembly GCA_004027455.1). Classification (NCBI taxonomy): domain Eukaryota; kingdom Metazoa; phylum Chordata; class Mammalia; order Rodentia; family Hydrochaeridae; genus Hydrochoerus; species Hydrochoerus hydrochaeris. The sequence continues at coordinate 61,639 of PVLA01006231.1, read as the reverse complement.
CCTTAATTATTTCTGTAAATAGCCTTTTTTTTTCATTTGTAGTTGTCCTTACTTCTTTATTCACATTTTTTATTCTTAGGTTATAAATCCTCTTGTCATCTTCTAGTTTTTGTATCATTGCTTCCTGGTTCCTTGTTATTTTTAAGAGATCCTTCCTTTCAAGATCATACATTGCAAATCTATCTTCAAGTTTTGAAAGTCTGTCTTTAGTTTTTGTTAAGGAGTTTTGCCAGCTTTCAATGGAGTTTTTAATTTCCTGGTATTCTCTTTGGATCTGTTTCATGTATTCTAGATTTTGTTTATATTCTTCATCAAAGGCTTCTCTCCTTTCTCTGGGTTCCTCCATTCTTCCATTTGTTTCTTCTTGAGGATTGCCCAGGACTTCTTTTATTAATCTTCTTATATCTTGCTTCACCTGAGTTAGAATTTCAGATTTAAATTCGTTGATGAGGTCACGGAAGTATTTCTCTATTTCCGATGAGGCTGTCTCTGACATTACAGGTTTGCTGCTCTCAACCTCCTCTACATTTACCTCTGTTGGACTCACTTCCCCTGGTTCAGCGGTTGGAGGCCTTTTGCTGTTTCTCTGTCTTGTCATGTTTCTGGCCCCCTTTGGACGGGTGGGAGGTGGAGGTCTCCTGGCCTTTCTTATTGCTTACGGTTTTTTCTTCAGTGCACTGGCTAGGGAAGTGCAACCCCCTAGTCTGCTGTTGATCTGCGAGGTGCACACTGAGAGCCGGCCCCTCCCCCTACATCAGTCAACCAGTGGATGCTTCAGAAGTTCGTGTGTTCCCTGGGGATGCCACTGGCTCAGAACAGCCTCTTCCCTGGCTATTGGGTTTCAACCAGGGGCCTGGCCCAGCCCAAGTAGATCCCACCAATCTGTTTTGGACCAGGAGTCATCAACTGCTGCCACCTTGGGTTTTCATTCAAGCTGGCCCTGCCCAACTCCGAAAATGTCATCTAGTCAGTCCTCTCGCTCTGGGAAATCCAGTTCCTGTCACTCACCAAAGTTCATGCAGCTCGACTGCCACAGCGCCTCCTCCAGCTGAGGGTCTGTTGTTCACCAAGCACCGCTCTTAGCAGGGCTGCGATCTCAGCTCTATCGTGAGTTGCCTGACTCTAAGATGTGTCAGTACAGTGACCAGGACTTGCCCAGCTCCAGCCCTCCATCCACGCTTCTTCTTCTTCTTTTTTTTTTCCTTTTCCTCAGTTTCTTCCTGGGTCCTGAGAATTACTCTCCTTTTGTCTGGCTTTCTCCATGTTGTCAGATTCCAGCACCTGAGTTGGTTTTTTTTCAGAGAGGCTCTCTTATCATGTCACCACTCGGCCATCTTGGATCTCTCCGAATCCAGAGCCTTTCACATCTAAGTATGCACTTACCACTGAGCTACTCTTTACCTCATTATATTTGAGCAACATTTAAGGAGGTGGAAATGGTAATTATTCTGATTTTATCATCACACTTTGTATGCATGTAACCAATTATTAACTACACCGAATAAGTAAGTACAATTAAAATATACAAAGAGAAATGAGGCTACATGAACTCCATGTCCTATAAAAAAACACTATAAAATCATGATCAGAAGACTTCTGGGAAGATGGTGGTGTGGGGAACAGCAGAGGAAGGGCCTCTCTGAGATTCGGTATCCAGAAGGAGGAGGGAAGTGTGGCTCCTGGATCCAGTAAGGATCTGATTGAGAATTGAAGCCCACAGGGAGAGTGAAGAGTGAGACCTCAATGCCGGAAGAGGAAGTGGCAAGCAGCACTTTCTCCCTGATGTCTTCCTCACTTTGTGGGAAAGGAGGCTTTAACCTGCAGATACATGATGACTGCTGGCAAGCCCAGAGGCCTCCACAGATAAATGTACCAGTGGAATGGAACAGTGGATGCAATGGCCTTCAGTGGCTAGTGAATTATTTAGGTTTGGACATCTACCTGACCTGAAGAGGCAGTTACCTAGTGGTCATCTTAAATATGGGCCATGAGGTCAGAACTCAGAGCAGCTGTGGGCTCTGAGTTGGGTTCATCTAGTGGCTCCCAGTGTCCAGGTCAGGGAGCCTAATTTGAGCCATCAGGAGGTACCATGGAGTGTTTCAGGCTGAACAAACTGAGTTACAGACTTACAGCCAGGAATGAACCTGCACTGCAGTGGAACTAAAGATACAGGTTGGCTGAGATTATCCACTACCCACCAAAAATCCATGGTTGCCTTGCTGGGATTAATCACCAAGGGTTTGGGTACTATCTGCCCACTCTGTCTACCAGTGACAGCAGAGATACCCCTGACTTGGACATTTTTTTTCCTTTTTTTTGTTTTTGTTGTCAATTTGTTTTCTTTTCTTTCTGTCATGATTGTTTGTTCTTTCCATGAGTGTGAACACTGTTTCTCATTTTTGTGTTGTTGCTCTGTTCTTGTTTTTATTTCTTCTCTCCATCTTTCCCTCCTGTCTTTTTCACTAGTTTCCCAAAGTTCACATGAAATTCTTTTGTTATCCAACCTTGCCTCTAATATTTTCTTCTCTTCCTCCTCCTTCTTCTCCCATTCCCTCCTTCTCTTTTTCTTTTTCACTGTCTTCTTCTTCTCCTTCTTCTTCTTCTTTTCTTCTTCTTCTTCTCCTCCCCCTCCTTCTTCTCCTTCTTCCTTCTCCACTTTTTCCTCTTAACTCCTTTTAAATTTTCTCTCTTGAGGGTAAAATGGCCACATTGAGAGCATATTTACTGTGTACAAATTTCTGGTTTGTTTTAAATTTTGTTATATAGTCACATATATAGTTTATATGTATAAAGGTGGCAAGTTAATAGTTACTACAGTTGGTCAATCTTTAGGTAGTTTTTGATGCTATTGTTATTGCTGATCATATTAATTTAGCCCACATGACATAGTTCTAATCAGTTCTTCTTCCTGCTTTGCCAAGGTGATTTCCTAAGGCTGATGAACAGTGCTATAGGCCAGTGCCAAAGAATCAGGGGCTGGGACAAGTAGTCAGCAAATTCTTATCCCCAATATATTAAAGAGGTAAGATCTTGCAACAGACTAAAAACCAAAAGCCAGCTACACCTAAGGGTTGTAAATACTAGCAATAAAGCTGCTTGTCTTAGGTAATTTACAAGCATCAACCCAGGAATTAAACTGGAGAGAGAGAGAGAGAGAGAGAGAGAGAGAGAGAGAGAGAGAGAATACACTTAAATAAGATGCAGTCCCAGACTTCTAGATCACCAAAGGCAAACCTCGGGGGCAATGAGATGGAACAATTTGAAAGCTACCCACCCGCTCTCTGAAGTGATAACAATGGTAGTAACAAAGCAGATTAATGAGGCCCTAGAAAAAAATCAGATGAGAAATAATTTCTCAGATAACTACAGAGATGGCAACCATAATGAAAGGCATGGTTAGTGACTTTAGAACATATATAGAATAAAAAAAAAAAACAGAGGAATTTAGGAAAATCAATCAAAGAGGTGGTTTTTTTTAAAGACTAAATAAAATTAACAAACCCTTAGCCAACCTTTTCAAAAAAAGTGAAAGAAAAGACTCAAATTAGGGATTTGAAATCACAATAGATCCTGCAGAAATCAGGAAGATCATCAATACCTAATATTAGAACTGGATTATAGTATTATGAAAAATATAGAAGAAATAGATTACTCTGATGCCAATAACAGAAGGATGCAACCATCAAAAGAGAACTACAGGCCAATCTTCCTTCCAATCCAGTTATTTCCTGTCTTGGTATCTTCTTGAAAGAATTGAAAGTACTGTACTACAGCAGTTTATGCATACCTATGTTTATAACAGCACATTTTATAATATCCAAATCTTGGAAACAACCCAAATGCCCATCAACTGATGAATGGATAAAGAAGTTGTGGGATTTTCCAATACAGTGGAACATCACTCAACCACAAAAAGGATAAGCTTGAAACATTTCCAGCTAAATGGATACACCTTGAGACCATACTTTATATATTTTTTTAGTTACCATGATGCCTTTTGACGTCTTCAAAATAGCTTCAGATAACTTGGATATAGTGAAAAATCAAACAGAATAGAACAGAATAGAAACAATAAAAACAAAACAATGAATACAATAAAGGACTTCAGAACAAGCCTATAGTAAATCCAAAATTGCTACCATAATATATCTTGCTATCTTTGAAACAGCTGTTCCTGCCTTCAGATTTGACATAATCAAACAAAACAAAAGTGGGTAAAACCCAACCTAACAAAACAATGGAAATTATATAGGACTTCCAAACAAGACCATGGGGAATCAACAATGGCTGCAACCCTCAGAAGGAGATTTCCCCCTAGATGTCACACTGCACACTGTTATCCTCTGAACCTATGCTCAGACCACTGGCCGTAGACCTGCAATGTTAGTGTAACACCAGAGCACCACAGGCAGCCAATTGCATTTCACCTCCATAACTATCATTACAACCTGTGTTTCTCCAGATAAGCTGGTTGCTTACCACAGGTTTGGGGGTGTGTGAGATGGGGTGGGGTGTTGGTACTTCTTGTTTGCCAGCCCATGCCAAAAGGGGCTGGAGTCTGTCTGTTCCAGTCTGTTGATGGCCCATGCATGATGCTGGTTCCCAGACAGGGTTTACTTGCTGATACAGCTTTGCTCTCTCTACCACTGGTCTGTGAACGGCTGAGACCATACTGTTAAGTGAAATAAATTGTACACATATGTGCAAATGCTACATTGTTTTAAAATTTTTTAAACTTTAAAAATGAAAAAAGTTGATACAGAATTTCAAAACACTGATGATGTGAAAGTGCAGATAAAGACCAAAATGTGTAAGAGTTGTTACAAAATAGGAAGAGAATGTTCAAATGGGAAGAGGAACTAGAGGGAGACAGGGAGAAGAAGGAGGGAAGGGAAAAGAAAGAAACAAGAAAAGAAAGAAAAAATGGAAATTAAATTTTTGTAAATAAGGAGGACAAGAGGGATGGAAAGGAGGGTAGGGTGATGGCAAAAAATACAAATCAAGACATACCATGTACAGGTACAAATTCCCTCTGATGAATGTGACCATCACGCATTCCTAAAATGTAGCAAAAACCCTCCGTGATCATTATTCTTCTCAGTTTTCCCATCATTAGAAGTTGAACAGAGGGTTAGATTCAGTCAGAAAAGATTGAGAAACACCAAGATAAATCTAGTCCCATTTCAAAAACTTTTGGGGTTACCATTAAAATATTTAAGAAATACATACAGATTCCTGGCTCTACCCTGAGTGAGAAGAGAACATCGACCACCATAATATCCAGAGCGACACAAGCTCCCTAGTGTTCTTTCTTGGGTCCCTTGGCTTGAAATTCTCTCTTTTAAATTCTCCTGTGATCCAAACATAGAACTAAGTCCATTGCCTTTTTTTCTTGATTTAAAGGTTTAACTCTTTAATAAAAGGGAATTGGGTGGGCAGGAGACACTGCATGCCATCTTAATTTGAGAGTAAATGGAACATGGCCTCGAGTGGCCTCCAGCAATTAATACTAAGAAAACAAGCTCCATGTGCCTCACTTCTTCCATTGACTTTATCGACAGCATTCACAGTCAGCCAGGTCGAAGTCAGGCCTGCAAAGAAACAAACACCAGGTGATCTCTTACTTGGCTGACAAAGCTAAAGCCCAATTTAACTGTAGGATTACCTGAAGACTCAAACCTCAGAGAAAACTGAGCATGTTGCCTGTTTTACTAAGAAATAATTAATAAGTTCATATGTCCCTGTGCTAACTTATGATGTCTAATGGGGTGATGGATTTACAAGCAACTTAGATAGCAGAGGGAAATAGATTCATAAAGGATACATGTAGGAAAATCATAACTCCCATGTGCACCAATAGAGACATAGATTGAAGTGATGGGGGTCTCTTGAGACGAGGCAGAATAAACAAGATGAAGATCTAGGAAGCTGAGCTCAGCGATTTAGAGGTTGTCACAGTGTCACCAGCAGTATTGGTCTGAATGTCATTTCCTGCCTCCCAAACTGATGTTTTTTCCACTACTCTCTGCTGTTTATATTCTATGTCATGCTTCAGAAACATCAAATGCTTTCCCAGGGTGGAGTTTTCAAGTAGAAATTACTGTGGTACTTCCACATGTCTTTTTCAACATTCCTTCTCTGGTCTGACATCTATTCTCCTAGTCTGATTTCCCCCTGTCTCTTTCCTCTGAACTGCAAGCTTCCCTCAGCACAGCACCTCACTCCTGCCTGCTCTTCCTCAGAGACTCCGTCTTTCTGAACATCTTGTCTCCTCTCTACCTTAGTGTCCAGTTGTTCCTTTTTTCTGTGTCCAGTCATATGGTAGTATCACAAAATCTTCACAGTGTGTCTCAATTTTCCTGAGTTTCAGAGATTCATCTACAGATGCAGTTCTTGAAGTAATAGTTCCCAGGCCAGCAGTGTGTCCTTACCTGAGAGCTTACTGGGGATGTAAATTCTCAGGTTTGGATCAGGCCTATTTCATTGGCAACTGAAATCCCAGCCCAGCATGGTGTGTTTGGGTCCAACCCCAGGGCACTTTTTTCCTGCTCCAGTCTGAGAACCTATTGATCTGCATTATTTTTTGTTAGCATGAGATTAAGGTCCAGAGTTTGGTGTAGTATTCCTTGTGCCCAAACTATGTATTCTGGCTGTGTACTTCAGCCAAAACACTTGACGTCTCTGTACCTCATAGGCATCATCTTTGAAATAAAGCTAATAATAGATTTTTTCTAAGAGATTTGTGGTTGTGAGAATACAAGATGTATATATAATGTACTTAGCATGTAGTAAAATCCAGGATATAATAAAAATATTAGCACATCCTTTCATATACTCTTTCTGTACACTAAACAGGAAATAAGTCGTTTTTGCTCCCATATCATACCCTTTTTATTTTTATTTTAAAGAGAATAAAACCAAGCAAAATAAAACAGAATGAAACCAATCAAAACAAACCAGTGTAAGACACACAGGACTTCAAAACAATAGGAAATCAGTAATGGTTACCATAATGCTTCTTCTTGTCTTCAAAATAGCTGCAGATACCTTCAGAAATAGTAAAAATCAAACAAAACAGAAAAGAGTAGAATCAATAGAAACAAAACAATGAATGCAATAAAGGATTTCAAAACAAGATACAGTAAATCCAAAATGGCTACCATGATATATCTTGTTATCTTTGAAATAGCTGCCCATGCTACAGGATATAACCAAATCAAACAAAACAAAACAGAATAAAGCCCAACCCAACAAAACAATGAAAAAGATACAGGACTTCAAAACAAGGAAACGGGGACTTAACAATGGCCACCACTTTCAGGAGGAGACACCCGATACATGCTACACTGCATATTGTTATCCTCTGAATAGATGATCAGACCACTGGCTTTAGACCTGCAAAGTCAGTGAAACACTAAACACTACAAGCATTAAACTGTATTTTATGTCAATGGTTCACAGCCTATGTGTTGCCAGATCAGCCCGTCACATGGGCATGGGGTGGGGGATTTGACTCTTCTTGTTTCCCAGCCCACGCACTGGAAGGACATGGCAGCTGGCTCTCCCCACAGTGGCCTGTGCATGGCACCGATTCACAGGGAGGACTTGTTTCTTGTTGACTTCTTGTTCTCTCCCCCCACAGACTGTGAGACTCTCGGGAAAAGACTGGCATCTGTCTGTCCCCACTGTGGCTTGCATGTGGTGCTCATTCACACAGAGGGCTTGCTTCTTGTTGACTTCTTGTTCTTTTTCCCAACCTCATATCATACTCTTAAAAAACTTGTAATCAATGTTAGTCAATGGAGCAACTATATCAATAAGGTAAATTATAGTCTAAATCTGACTTTGCTATCCATTTGAATGAAACTAAGTTTACGTTTGCATGGAAAATAGTTACATGAATATTAAATTTGGCTGAAAGCATGTTATTACCACATAGGGCTAAATCCAGAAATGCGTTTGCAAGTTTGTTTCTGGTAGCAGCTGATATCCTTAAAGGAAAGCATATATCTTCTTCCTGCTAGTCATTAAGTACCCGGATCTTTTTTAGTCTAGGAAATTGTAAACTTTCCTGTGCATAATGATGTTGATGCAAACAAAGAAAACAGAATTATTAGAGCAGAACTCCACAAGCGACTCTTTAAATCTACACTATTTTTCTTACAGGTAAATATAATATTAATTGATATTACTAAATATATGCTCACAATTGCTGTTACCTTTTTAATATCATAAAAATCAAATGAAATGAGGTCATTGTACTTCGTATATAAAATGACCCATATAATAGATGTGTGTGTGTGTGTGTGTGTCCTTCTCCAAAATTGTATAAGTTAAAGTTGTGGAATCTGATCACCGTTATATAGGATCTCCTTTTCCAACACTAAAAATGCAGTTCTTTTTCCTCCCAAGCAGGTTTTTCAAACCTTTAAAAAGAACATATGTTTTGCACTTATTAATAAATAAAAATACTGAACATGTCATTACTGTAAAAATGAATGGTGCCATAATTAACAGAGAGATTTCTATGTAATACTCAAATTTTCAGTAAAATATAATTTTCCAAGAATGGCTTTATAGTGAATGGACATTGCAGTTTTAAAGCTTGTGTTATAGTGTATTATGTTCCTAGTGAAATGGCTCTGATCTACAGAAAAAAAAAAGCTCACCTGAAAGGGGACTTTTAAAAATGTAAGTCAGAAACTGTATGCAAATTGTGTGTGTGTGTGTGTGTGTGTGGTGAAGTCCTCAGCTGTGAATATCCTGGACATAAGGATATGCAATTATGGTTAAGGAAAGAGGGTGGTCATTAATTTAATTCCTAGTTGATCCAATTTCCATTCATATAAAAATATGCTTTGGGACAGTTATTAGGAGACCACTTTGACTTTCGTTTAATGGGATTCCTTCCCTTTAATGACATTTCAAATTTTTGCTAAAAAATAGAAGAGTTCTGTTGTATAAAACATTGCTTAAAAAGGTAAAAATTCACAGGTATGGTTTTATAGTATATCGACAAAGTGCATATGAACCAGTTTGTCATAGTGAATTCTAGGACAAGAAAATAAACATGATGGAGTGGAAATCATACAAAAACAAATGTAAAGATCAGATATGAGAATGGGAATCTCTCCTTCTGGAGGACATGACTTCAAGTGCAGGCCTGAGCCTCTTTTTGGGCAACATAATCCTGGCTGCAAACCAAGCTGTTTACTTCTATGGAGTAAAAATGGAAATCAGACAGCTCATTCTGATCCCAAGGCACTTAAGATGCCCACGATTCTTTTCAGCCCATTCTTCTTCAATGGAATTAATTGTTTATGTTTTTTGACAATAATCTCAGAATAAAGAAACTGTGTTTGAGTTTGTATTGGGAAATTATTCCTTTTTAAAAAATAACAGAACCACTGTTCAGACTGAAACAGTGAGAGGCTAATGGAATCAAAAGGGCTAAAAGACTTTGCTATAAAAGAATATATTTATAAAGACAAATAGTGCCAGACAGTCTTGATAGCTTTTTCAATAGAATTAAAAATGCAGTGAGTACAATGAATGTACCTTAGAACACATATATTTATATTTTTGTAATCCATTTGATACAGTATCTCAATAAATCTTATTTGCCAACCTAATTAGCATTGGCTTTGCTGTGTGCTCCGTCACATAGACTGAGAACTGGCTGCAGGACCATAGGGTCAGCATGAGGTCTGGTTTTGTTAAATGTCTTTATTAGCAATCTGGAATAAGGAGTAAATAATTCTTGAGTGAAATAATATTACAATGACAGGCACATGGGCTGACCAGAGAACACAGTGAAGGTGGAAGTGTACAAGCACCAGTCCAAGCCTGGGATCGATTTGAAGGAGGTCGGTCACTTGGTCTTTCTGTGGCGGTTTCCCTATGTGGAAAATGGAGATAACAGTACTGTTGTGGAAAAGTAAAGATAAGATTTTATGATGTCAAACACAGAGCATTATAGTACTCTCCTGATAACACTTGGTGCTTATCTTCTGCTTACAATCCTTGTTAGAAGTCACTTTACCATGGGTAAAGAACTTAGGGTAAGGCCAGCATCAGAGAAGAACAAAATAACATTGTCCAGTAACAATAGGTCTGGAGGACAAATAGCTAAACACCCTGAGAATAGGCTTTGTCAACAGGGGAAGGAAACATAGAAAGCACAGGAGACTGAAGAGTACTCACAGAATCTCTCATAGAGAACTAAACGGCAGGCTGGAGGTTGATGTTCTGCTGTGTCTGGAGATGGAAGGGGGGCAGAGAAGAGACACCAGGAAGAGCTCCCATACCTTCTGCTTTGTTTCCTTCAGATCTCTGGACATGGTACCTGCAGGAGTGCTTATGCTAGAGTACTCTTTAATTTTCATCCAAATTTTGTATCAGAAATTTAAGCTGTTTGCACCCAGAAGGAGACAGTAGACTCTTTCACGTAAATCTTTGTGAGTGATGATGTGGGAAGAGTCACCTCTATTCCACTGTAGCTGCATTGTTGGGATCCATTTTCTCTGTGTATGCAGGGTCAGTTATGTGGGGTATCAGTGTCCTTTTTCATAAACCAAGCTAAAAATAATTCACAGAGAAGAAATTTTCACTCAGAAATCTGATTTACCACACAGACTGGAATATTCGTGAAAGTCAGAGAGCCTCTTCTCTAATGAAAGACTTACAGGAAACAAAATAAAATGAAGAGATTATTGGTTCTTGCACAGTGAAGCCAGACTTCACCAAACAATCTGGCCTGAAGTATTTTCAATATTTTGAGCACATTTCTGTTGAAAATATAGATCCACATTTCAGCCCAGAGTCATCAAATGCAACTTTCAAAGATGTCAAAGTAAATGCTGAGATCAGGCCAGTGTGAGAAATACTAAGGTTATCGTCTTAGTTCATTTTCTATTGCTATAACACAATTCCTGACACTAAGAAAATATTTTATTTTATTTTTTTTGGTACTAGGGATTGAACTCGTGACCTCACACTTGCCAAGCAGGTGCTTAAGGCACTGAGCTAAATCCCCAGCAAATTTTTTTTATTTTAAAGAGAAGGTTACAATAATTAATACATTGTGTATTGTTGGCTTTGTAGCAGTTATTCAAAGTACAAGACATAGGCATGATATCTTGTTCAAACAGTATTAGTACTAACCTTTCTTTTCACTGAACTAAAAAATCAGTTTATATCTTAACTATCTTGTGTATAAATATATATTTTTCTTTTTCCCTTTCCTCCATAATAGTTTTTCTTTTCTTTTTAGCAGTTTCTTCCCCTTTCACAATACCTATTGTGCATTTTGGATCTTATTTACTCTTTCAGTTTCTTGCACAGGAGTCTGATTTATTTCACCTATGAGTATGATCTCAAGTTGCATCCATATATATATGTATATATTTTTATTGCATCTATCTATCTATCTATCTATCTATCTATCTATCTATCTATCTTGGTTGATGGACATTTGGGTTGTTTCTAAGATTTAGCTATTACAAATTGTGCTTCTATGAACATGGGTGCACATATATCACTGTAGCATGACGTTTTTAATTCTTCTGGGCAGATACTCCAAAGAGGAATAGCTGAGTCAATTAGGAGCTCTAATCCTCATTCTTTGAGGAGTCTCCATGCTGATTTCCACAGTGGTTGCACCAGTCTATGCTGCAACCAAAGGTTGAGAAGGATTCCTTTTTCCCTACAGCCCCTGCAGCATATGTTATCAGTTGATTCTTTGAAGATAACCATTCCGGAGTGAGATGTTATCTCAGTGTTGTTTTAGAAATTTTTTAAGGTACTTATTTGTCATCTGTATTTTATCTGAGAAGTATGCATTCATCTTAGATGTTCATTTTTGCATTGGGTCTTTGAATTTGGGAAGTTTGATTTTTTTTTTTTAGTTCTTTATATGTTCAAGGTAGAAGTCCTGTAATTTTTTCTCATTCTGTGGATTGTATTTTCACTCTGTTGGTGATTTCCTTTGCTGTGCAAAAGCTTTTTAATAAGGTGAGATTCAAGTTGTTGATTCTTTATAATAGTTTCCTTGCAGTTTGGGTTTTGTTGATGAAGTCTCTGTCTACATCTATGTCTTTGAGATTTTTACCTATTTTTGCTTCCAGGAGATGTAGTATTTCTGTTTTAATATTTAGATCTTTGATTCATTTTGACTTTAGTGCATGTTGATAGACATAGATGTAGTTTTGGTCTTCATCATGTGGAAATCCAGTTCTTCCAGTAACATTTATGAAAGAAATTATCTTTCTTCCAGTGAAAATGTTGGCTTCTTTGTCCAAGATAAAGTGGCTGAGTGTATTTGGGATTGTATCTGCATCTTTTATTCTGTCCTACTGATTCTCAGGCCTGTTTTTTTTTTTTTTGCCAATACCATGCTGATTTTATCACAGTAGTTTTGCAGTATGATTTCAGGTCTGAGATTGTGAAGTTGTCCGACTTATTTGTTTTGCTTGTTTCTATCATTTTAGATCTCTTCTTGTTCCAAATGAATTTTAGGAATGTTTTCTCTAGATCTGTGAAGTATTTTAATGGTATTTTGATTGGGATTGCATTGAACTGGTATAGTAGTTTTGGGAGCAGGGCCATTTTTACAATGTTGAGTCTTCCTATTGCAGAGCAAGGGATATTTTTCTATTTTCTGGTATCCCCTCTGATTTCCTTTTTTAGGGTACTATAATTTTCACTGTACAGAACTTTTATATCATCTGTTAAATTGATTCCTAAGCATTTCATTTTTTATATGCTATTGTGAAGGGTGTGCTTTCCCTGTGAGTTTGTTGCTTATGTATAGGAATGATATTGATTAAATAGTTAAAAACTGAAAGCTTTTACTCTAAAATCAGAAACAAGACAAAGGTATCCATTATCACCACTCCTATTCCATATAATTCTGGAAACATTAGACAGAGCAATTAGACAAAGAAAAAAAAAGGGTAAAGATAGGAAATTATCATTATTTGCAGATGACATGATATTCTACATAGAGACCCCAAGAACCACCCTGCAAAACTTGTACATTCGATATCCAAATTCAACAGCATAGTGGGATACTAAGCAATTTGTAAAGAAAATTTTATTTTGGTTCAAAGTTCTGGAAGCTAATGAGTATCTTATGCTGTCAGTGCATGGAGGAAAATAGAAGGGCAAGGGAACTGCATAGAAAAGAGAAAAGTGACCAGATTCTCCTGATTACTGAACTGTTTCCAGGACAGAGATATAATTCCATCCATAAATGCTCTGCCCTGTGACCCAGATAAGGCCCTGCCCACTGCTACCTTGGAGCATTCAGGTTTCAACACAGGCTCTTTTGGGGGTGCACTGGAAACATAAGCCTTAAGTAAAGTGAATTGGTATCTTTTGCAGGGTATTGTACTCATTCTGTGATAATCCACTGTAGCCTTTGGTGCTAAACTGTGTTACTTCTAAATGGACCCAGAATATTTATATTGCTTACTAGATATTTTTTCTGTATAGAATCTAAGATTACATGGAAAATAGACCAGTCAGTTTCCTTCTCAATCGGCAAAGGCAATGAAGGTAATTTGGAATCTGATTTTACAGTTTCTAAGAGTACAGCTTGTTTTTCATGGAGTTATTAATTTTTACTTCCTTTATAATTTATATCATGTTTGTTTCCAGAAGGTTTAAGGATTATGTTTTGAACTGTCTTTATTATGAAGGTTAGGAAAAAGCCTTTTAGAGTTTGTAATGTGAATGGATGAGTCCCACCTTGAGAGTTAAAAGCCAGGTACATCATCTCTGATGGTGTTCTTAGGTCTCCATCCACGCCATTTATAGAATCAAAGATCAAAACAGTGATTTGATGTTCATCACTTATTTAAGAACCAACCTAACAAAGGTTGTTAGGGAGGATGGGGTAGAAGATCCCCAAAAGATATCCAGAAAATAAAAGTTCACAAAGGAAGAAAGTCATGCTATGGAAACACATGGAAAAGGATGAAGCTTTTGTTTTTGAATTCTTATGAAACATTGTGTGAAATATAAGTGACAATTTGTGGCTAAGTTTTACTTGGACAATTACTGCAGTTGTTTGTTAGAGTGTTTTTAATTCTGGATTTTGTGGCAGAGATAAGTTTTGCCTATTTACCTTCTTTCTCAAAGAATAGTTAACATTCTGTCCTCTTCTTTTCCTGACAGATGATATCTTTTTCACCTTGATCACTTCTTTTTAAATTGAGATAGCAAAATAATTCCCTTTGAATGAGTTCAGTGTGTGAGACACATGGGCCCTTGGCTTATTCTTGTGCTCACAATATCGACAGAAGCAGAAGAATAGCTGTACAATCAGATTCAGGTTCCCATGGGAAGCCCTCAGCTATGACTTTCCTAACAGTTCTCCACACTTTCACTTTCCTCCATTAATAATCTTGTATGAATTTTGCTCCCACATATCTTTTTGTCTCAAGGATACCTTAGATATATCTTTTTAGGGCTTTTACTACCTTCTTGCTATGGATGCTATTGACTCCACGGAGTCCCTGACAAGGGGTAGAGGCATGGAATTTGTTTCTTTTTAAATTTTAATTTTTACTTCCCTATAAGTCTAACCAATTGTCTCAGTCAGTTCATGGTGCTATAACAAAGTACTTGAGACTGGAATGATTTATAAAGTATAGAAATTTATTTCTTGTAGTTCTAGAGACCACAAATCTAGATCAAAGTGTGGGAAGTGTGGTGTTTGGTGAGGATGCAGTGTCCGCTTCCACTGCAGGATCTTGAAAGCCATCTCTTCACTTGGAGGAAAGGATGGGAAGACAAAGGGTCCCACTTAGTTCCTGAACTTCAGCCCTGTGAGGTTTTTTTACAGAAATTAACACTAGTTAATATAGTGCATATTGTTATCTTCAAAGTAGTTGTTCAGATTACAAGAATTAGGCATGAAAAAAATGATCAAACAATCAAACAATGAAAATACAAACTGTTCCTTTTGATAAACTAGCAGATTAATAGTGTAGTTATCTATCTTGTTATATGTTATATGTACATATATACCTATACATATATGTGATACATATATATATATATATATATATATATATATATATATAATCTTTTTCCTTCTTTTCTCCTTTCTGCTATCCCAGCTGTTCTTTCCTTTTGAGCACTTTCTTTCCCTTTCATTAGATCTTATAAGATCACTAATTCCATTCATTGGGACTCTGCTCTTGAGATTTAATCACACCATAAACATCCAACCTTTTACCTTTAATATTATTCCATCAGCATTTAATTTGCAATATATAAATTTTGGAGGGATATACACTTTCAAAATGTGGCATCACCATTTAAGAAAACACACACCTCCTTTAAATAAAAAAAGAAACCATATTGTAAATTCTAATCCTTCCAGGTTAGTTCTTACACTTCTGACAGAGCAGCTTATTGGCAATCTCTTAGTCCTAACTTCCTCATCTCTAAAATGAGGTGATAACACTTGATTTGTTGTGGAAAGAGGAGTTGATACAATATCAGAAAGTTGTTAGCTGATAAATAATTGAAAACTGTTATATAGTGGTACCAATAATCTATTTCCATTGGTTAAGTTTTTATCTTTTTATGACCTTAAATTTTATATTTTATGTGTCTTAAGCTTTTTTTAAAGCTGATCTTTCTATCTCAGTGACTCAAGTTCTGTTGAAATGGGGATAATTGCTGTGGCTTGAATATGGTTTGGACGTCTTTTACAAAGGTTCACATGCAGGGAGCTCGGTTCTCAGTGTGGCAATGTTTAGAGATGATGGCCTCTTTAAAAGGCGGAGCTGGTGGGAAGTAATTAGGTCATTGGCAGCATCCCCCTTGGAAGACATTGGTGCACTTCTCATGGAGTCTCATGGGGTCCCAGTTAAGTCTCACATAGGTACATTCTTAAAAAATGAAGCCACTCCATGTGCTTGTTTTTTGCAGCATGCAGCCATTTTTTCCCCTCACTTCTCCATCATGCTGTGACATGGGCAAGGGCCCTCAGCAGAGGTCCACTAGATAGGACTGCTTGATCTTGGACTTTCAGCCTCCAAAACCATGAGTCAAAACGAACCTCTTTAAGCTAATGCTGATTAAGCTAAATTAAAATTGACTTCTTCATCTTTTTTATGTACTCTTTTTCAGGTGATCACTGGAGAATTACTTATGTGGTTTGCACTACATTTTAACTGGCTGACACTGCCACAGGTACTTATGTCTATCACACAATATGCAGGCACAAAACAGTATCAAAATAACATGTTAAAATATGGTAATTGGTAGAAATTTTAGCAATTTATAAAAAGAAAAGGTAATCATGATTCAGAAAGAGAAAAAAAATTAGCTAAGGATACATCTTCCTTTGGGTCTTATACTTGAAGAGAGTATTTGCAGAGCAGAACATAAGCAGTGACCAGAATCCCAGGAGTGATAAAATGGTGGCCTTGCGGAGAGGAATTCTTGAGAATCAATAGCATAAAATATGACATAAAAGCAGTGAATGATTCTTGTCTAAGTTCTGAGCCGTGCAAAAGTTTCTTCATTTGCTCAGTCTCAACAGTAGAAACAGTAGCAAACAAGATAGGCAAATTGTTACTCTTGTTACATACCAGTTGGGAGAGACAAGTGATAGACCATTTATGAATAAATGAACAAATGAACAAGATAAGAACATAATTTCAGGTCTTGGTAGCAGTCAGCAGAGAATAGAATGGTAAAAGCAACAGAAACTGCTGTCAGCTGAGTTAGATGGGTGGTTGAGGATGGCCTCATGAAGGAAATAGCATGGGAGCTGAAAACAGAGAGCAAGAATCACCAGCCACACCTAGATCTGGAGTGGACCATTGGTCAGATGAACTGACAGAAACTTCCTGGAAGAAACTTCCCCAGGAAGTGTCTGCACTTAGTTCAATTCTTAGCTGTACTCTCTGGGAAGGATTCAGTCAGATCTATCTTTGCTTCTCCCTTAGTCTGAGCACAATGCCTTGAACTTAACAAATCTTTATGAATATTTATTAAGCAAACGAGTAATGGAATGGATGCTAATTCAGACTCTGCTTGAATACTTTCAATGACAAAAAGAGACTAGATTTAATAAAGTAATTCATTCCATTGCTGGAATCTCTGAAAATGATGCCTAAAAGTCTTTTAAAAATTGAATCAAGATGATAATTTCTTTCATTTTTCAATTATTCATCCTTTTTCTTTCATTTTGAATAGAAAACCAGAAGATAAATTTCTTTTTCCACAAAAATATACTTCATTTACTAACAGATTTTATTCATACACATTTCTTTTTATCATCCCAATTTTTTCAGTTATTTGTAGATTCATGTTTATAATTTATTCACTCTCCACACCTCTTTCTTCAGTGTGCAGCTCAGTTTATTATAACCCCTTTAAAACACGATGCTCAAAACTGAATTCAGTGTGTTCCGTGGATCTGAAGAATCAGAGTACACTGAGGCTGTTACAAAGCTTGGCTACACTTCTACGTGGATGCATGTTAATATTTTTAATTGCTTCATCAAAATATTGGCTTTTATTGGAATGTTTAACCACATTATTAAGATATCTGAACTGACTATAAGTAAACGAGCAGTACTTATTACCTGTTGCCCTGGGCTTGTCTGAAATTGGCAGAATGGAGTCAAGAAACATCATACATCTTTGATAGCACGGTTTGTGTTAAGATTAATAAGTAGGAGTGCTAAAATGGTAATGACCATTATCTTTCTAAACCACAGATATGCATTTGCTGGGGATGTTAATTTCCTTAATTCTCTACTTCTCAGCTAGGTTTTTTAAATTGCTAAATATATAGAGAGTCACTAGGAGGTGGAATAAAGTACAGCATAAATAGAGTAGCACCTGGCATTTGCTAAACTGCAAAGTCTGAGGGCCCAGTCTTTCACCCAACAGCTTATGTCTAATTTGACATCTCACTTCGGACATATAACTGAGTGTTTTGAGGGCTCCCTAAATCACTCACCATTTTAGTAATTCACCTGAAGGACTTGCAGAACTCCCTGAAAGTTATATGCACAGATATTGCTTATTAGAGGGAATGTTTATATTAAAGTCAACCTACAGAGAAGAAGTCAGCTGTGAAGCTTGTCTTGTCCTTTCCCAGGGGGTCCTGACGAGTTACCCTCTGGCACTGCTGAGTGGCACAAGGCATGAAGTGCTGCCAGTAAGAGAAGTTCTTCTGGGTTTTGTCATTTAGAGTTTCTTTTGAAGCTTTATTATGTAGATATGGTTGGTAGATTAATTGCCCACATAATTTAATTCAGAATCAAGCAGACTGATAACAGTGATCCAAAGCTGTCCCACTAAATCACATGTCTGATTCCTTTGAGTGGGACAGTTTCAACCTAAGCAAAAACCCCACTGATGTGATGTGTAGCCTACATCCCAGATGGAGCAGCAGGGCCACATCTCATTTTGGGCAAAGTCGAATCATTTAGTACATAATTAGGCATCATTTTTATCTTATGTGTAATTAGAAGTTTTTGTATTTGATGATTTAATTGTATCCTTATAATGCAAAACGCACAATTATAACTTTTAAAGATGAGACACAAGATATCAAAGACATTTTAAAGTATGTCTTGGAGCATCTCTTGTGGGTGTACTGTGGAAAGTTTTGTGAAGGGCTGTCTTATGCTAAAGCAAGGTTTGGCAGATTATGCCTGTGGGATAAATCCATGCTGTATCAACTTTCATAAATAATGTTTTATTGGAAGGTAGTTATATCTATTCCTTTGCATGGCTGCTTTTGATAGAATGGCAGAGTTGAGTAGTTCTACAAGACCAAATGTTCTCCACAGTCCAAAATATTTACTATTAGATGCTTATACAAAATGTTTGTGAAACCCTCTAGTAGACTATCCAAGTTAAACCAGGTTTGGGAAAAAGGAATTTTTGTAGAAGAAATACATGAAACAAGATACCTTTTTATAATCTCTCTTATGGGTAAATTCCCCTTGTACTTAGAGTTGGTCTTGGTCATAAAATAATAAAGTAGGATGTATTTATAAATGCCACCTCTATTTAGACTTCCTCTTTTTCAAACTTTATAAAGTGAGTTCTTTTGTTTGCTTGATGGTTTCAGCAATTAGCTTAAAAAAGTAGAGAGCAAATGAGTTTTATCTGTGTTTTATTTGTCTGAATGAAGCATGATGATAAATATATTGTAAAGATTAATTATGTTGAAATGTGTAAACACTACTTTATCCCTAGCTTCATGAAATTATCAGTTTTAGTTTTCAATACTCCAAAGCTTCTATTGTTTTATACAAAATGCAATTTTTAGTTTCTGTTTGCGTAAGTCATTTGGAATTTTTTTTTGGAACAAGGTATGTTATATTTTCAGTAATTTATAAGACTCAAGGGTATCTTAGGATTTTACCTTTTTCTTGATAGGAATGAAAGCATGTATTAGTAACCTATTAACCCAGAAATGTCTAGATGGTTCTCCTTTACCTATTTTGTGGGAAATGTGTTCTTACTGCTGATTCAGAATAAGAATTATTAGCAGTATGCTCACGTTGTCTTGATTCTATCTTTAATATAATAAATTTATCATTTTTCTTGTATTTTTTGATTGGCATGTTTCATTGGGAATTATGGTCTCATTGACTAAATTCTTGAATACATAATGCATCTCCAAAGTTGAAATCATTGGCCACATTTTAAAAGACAAAGATTCTTACATAAAATAAAGTCTTGTTAAGTTGATATTCTCAGGTGTTTCAGTGCTCTGGTATAGTTTCGCTTATAAATATAATCTGCTACTGAGAAAACATGTCAAAAGTGGATAATAGTTTTGAGCACCTTATGTGTAGAAGCTACTAAAAGAATGCTTTTGTTTTCTGAGACAAGTTATTTTCTCATTGACTTCATAGACCAAAACCTGTCATTGAATAACTAAAGAAATAAAATTAAAAATATTTAGGTAGGAGAGAGTGGCTGTGGCAGACATATAATGAGAATAATTGGTAAAATACAGAGCAACTACTAGAATGAGTAAGTAAAATATAAAAACAACCTATAAGGACATCAGAGAGCTGTTCAGGCAACATGTACTAAAAGAGTTAATATTCTAAAGAAGGGAAAATCATGGAGCAGTGGCCTGCTGCTCTGCAGCTGCTTTGTCCTTGGGTTCATATGATAGTTCTTACTGTAGGCA
The DNA here is from genome assembly GCA_004027455.1 of Hydrochoerus hydrochaeris. Classification (NCBI taxonomy): domain Eukaryota; kingdom Metazoa; phylum Chordata; class Mammalia; order Rodentia; family Hydrochaeridae; genus Hydrochoerus; species Hydrochoerus hydrochaeris. The sequence goes on along the minus strand of PVLA01006231.1, from coordinate 41,448 downwards.
GGAAGATGAATACACCAGTTACATAGCAAACAGAAAATTGATGTCAGAAAGACCAGCAGTGCTTTTGATGAACTCAAGAGAAAAGAGTGACAAAACCATAGATTAAAGGAACACAGGGATGCTTCACCCTGAAGTAATTTTCCAAGCACTAAAACTATGCAGTGAGAGAAGCTAAAAACACCAACAAAGAACCCTGAAAAGAGAAGTAGAGTTTTTATTAACCAGGACTAAAGAGACCATGATTAGAGATTCTGGCTTCCCAGGAAGAAGGGGTCACAGCAAATATACAGTGTGCTCAGATGAAAGCCCTGGAGAGCTATGTGCTAAGAACAAAGTTAGGTGGAGATTTCCAAAGCTAAAATCAGTCCCACATCAGTTTATTCAATGAAAACTTGAATATTATGGACTAAAACGGGGAATGTACACATTAATTATGATGCCACCTTGACTGTATTAAGAAATGCTTAGAAGATCAGTAAAGCAGACCTCTGGGTATGCCTGTGGGTACTTCCAGAGATGATTGGCATGTAGGCTAGTAAATTGAGGGAGGAGGAAGTCCACTTTGTTGAGGGTGGCATCACAAACAGGTTTATGGCTTGGATAGAATAAAAGGAAAAGAAGAAAGAAATTGATATTTTTTAAAAGGAGTTCCAGTTTGATTGAATGGGTGAGTCTTTTGCTATTGTTGCCTTTGGATATCAGTTTCCAATTTATTCAACCTTCCAATGCAGACTCATACTGGCAACTCTACAGTGAGCTTCTAGGTCTTTGACCTTGGCCTGGTGCCGCATCCTTGATTCTGCTTGCTCTGGAGCTTGTACGTTTTTTGGGCTAAGCTATTATTGGATCTTCCAGCTCACCAGCAGGTAGACAACCATTTTCTACATCCCTGACTCTGAGTCTGTAAACCTATCTAATGAATCTCCTTACATAATCATACATATTTTCTATTGATTCTTTTCTTCCAAAGAGCCCTAATACAAATTTCGGTGCTAGGAATGGGGTCAGGAAGGTTTGTTTCTATTTGGATTTCAAAGGAAAGCTTGGGAATCCAAACAAGACATCCTTGCGAAGGCAGTGTGTGAAGTTGCAGAGATGAAGCTGAAGGTACAGTGGAGACCCCAGGAAGCCAGAGGTGTCAGGAACATACCCTGTATGCTTTAGAAAGCTGCAGAGTTTGAGAACAGTCAACCCAAGAGAGAGGCTTACAATCAGCAAGGCCATAAGGGTGGGGCTGGCCAGGCTGTCTGGATCTCACACTTCTACCACAGCACATCCCAGATGCTGGACATGGAATAAGACTGCTAGATTTTGGTCTTGCTTTGGACTTAATGCTTTTTATTCTCCTTCTCTTTTGGAATAAGAGTATTTGCCCCATGCCATTTGAGATTATATAACTTGTTTTTCACTTTTCCAAAAGTTAAGAGCTAAAAGTTTGCCTTGAGTCTCAGAGGAGAATTTTGACTTGGACTTTTGGAAAATGCTGGAATTTTGGAGTGTTTGGTGAAGAAATTATTGCATTTCTGCTTGCATTCAGGACAGTTGTATTCTGTTAAGTGAAATAATGGACATGTTACTGTTTTTATTTGGAGTTTGACAAGGGGTGGCATGTAGTGGTCGTTGACAACTTGATTGGATTTAGGATTCACTGAGGGATTGGTAAAGTTCATTCTTGGATAAATCTGTGCAGGTCATGGAGGTGTGGCATCAGGGTCTGATTCTGCATCCTTTCATTTCTGGGACTTTTCCCTGATCTCCTTCCCTGCCACCACGAACCAAGCAACTTTTCTCTGTCGTGTTCTTCCACTGTGATGCATCTGCCTTGGGACCAGCTGACCACAAATTGAATCTTCTTAAAATGTGGGCCAAAGTGAATTTGTGCTTTATGTTGTCTGTGCCGGGTATTGTAATCAGCAATGGAAAAACTGACTAATGAAAGAGAAAAAGAGAAAATAGGAACCAACCCAAACCGACCCAAATATGATACTACAATTTGTAAACAGATACTACAATTTGTAAACAACTTTACAGCTTAATGTCTCATAGGTTAAAAAAGCAGGTAAAAATAGATGAAACAGAAGAAAATTAAAAAAAACTTTCTTAAAGAATTTAAATCTACAAGAAGAATAACTGGATGTTGTCAAATGAGATGTACATCAGAGAGTTAAGAATTCAACAGATAAATTTATTTGGAAATAATGAGAGTGAAAGACAAGCTTGAGGAAATAAAGTACAAATCTTTTGAAAATTCATGAGCCAAATTGCTCAGACAGAAAATACGTGAAGTACAAAAATGAGTATCAGGTTCATATGGACCACATTGGACAGCTGTAAAATAAAAATATTTGAAGCATGACTGCACATGAGAGAAGAGTCACATGGGCTGCACAGGAAGAGAATTAGAAGTCACCAGGAAACAAGCACTCTTGGCAAATCAGTACCATGTATGGACCAGCAGGGGGACAGCCAGACCCTAGCCTTTTCCCATGAGTCAGCGCCATTCATGTAATGTGGAGGAACAGAACAAGAAGTCACCAAGAAGCTAGCCCTCCCTGTGAATCAGCGCCACGTGCAGGCCACAGTGGAGACAGCCAGATGCCTATAAGTCTGGCAGACTGTGGAGAGGGCCAGCTGTCATCTCCTTCCGGTGCGTGGGCTGGGAAACAAGAAGAGCCAAATCCCCCACCCCATGCCATGTGACCGGCTGATCTGGCAAGACAGACTGTGAACCATTGACATAAAATACACTTTAATGCTTGTAGTGTTTAGTGTTTCACTGAGTTTGCAGATCTCAAGCCAGTAGTCTGATCATCTATTCAGAGGATAGCAATATGCAGTGTAGCATGTGTGGGGTGTCTCCTCCTGAAGGTGGTGGCTATTGTTAATTTCCTGTTATCTAGTTTTGAAGTCCTGTATCTTTTTCATTGTTTTGTTGGGTTGGGTTTTATTCTGTTTTGTTTTGTTTGATTTGGTTATATCCTGTAGCAAGGGCAGCTATTTCAAAGATAAGCTATATTATGGTAGCCATTTTGAATTTACAGTTACCTTGTTTTGAAGTCCTTTATTGTGTTCATTGTTTTGTTTTTATTGGTTCTCTTCTGTTCTGTTTGATTTTTACTATGTCTGAAGGTATCTGTAGCTATTTTGGGGACAAGAAACATTATGGTAACCATGATTGATTTTGTATTGTTTTGAAGTTTTGTATTGCTTACATTGTTTTGTTTTGATTGGCTTTATTCTGTTTTATTTTGCTTGATTTTATTCTGTTTAAAACAAAAATTAAAAAATTTTAAAATGTAAAAAAAGAGAGAAAAAACTGGGTAAAAAAGATATTGGAAAACATTTTTTCCAAAAATTCATGAAAAACATCCATGCATATATTCCAGAACTACAAATAGAATTAAAAAAAAAAACTAAGCATGCTGTAAAAGAAAAAAACTCCTGAAAACCAAAGAATAGAAGAAAAAGAACTTGAGATAAACGAGACTAGACCTTCAATGAAGCAACAACACCAGCCAATGTAGAGGAAACAGAGTGACAACTTTAAGAGAAGAAATGACCTTTACTTTGGAATTCTATCCCAGATATCCTTAAATACTTGAAAGAAATGCATAAACATGCATGATGTAAAACAAATAATACCAGGTGTGGTGGCCCATACCTGTAATTCCAGCACTCTGAGGCTGAGGCAGGAAGAACGCCATGAGTTCAACACAAGCCTGAGCTACACAAGCAAGTTCAAGACCTGCACTACATGAGAGCCTGTCTGAAAAAAAAAAATTAACAGAAGCTCATTATGCTGAAAAAATGATTTAAGACAGAAATACAAACATGGAAGGTTTGAAGAACATAAGAAAGAATGACTAAATGTTATTGATTGTATAAAATGATAAGTGTCTCCAGGATTTAAAATATATACAGTTAGATTGGATGTAAAGAATAGCACACAATACAGGAGAGTTGATGTTTTCGTGATCCTGGGGATTAAACCGAGGCCTTTCTCACTGAGCTACATCCCCAGTTTCTCCTTTTGAATTTTTTTTAAAGTTTTGATACAGGATCTTGCTACATTGCCAGATTGAGCTGGAGTTTGTGTTTCTCCTGCCTCATTCTTCCAGAGTGCTGGGATTACAGAGAATTTAAATATTATAAGATAAAACCATTATCAGAAAACAGGTAAAAACTTGCAATAACATGGAAGTGTTAAATGTTACATATTCTGTAGTGTAATTACCTCCTCAATGTAAAAAAAGTATGACTAACAGAATGTGGGGAGATGTAATGATTAAAGCATTTGATTAATCTAAAAATGTTCAGAACAAAGAGTAAGTGGTGTACAAAACAGTCATATCAAAGGGGAACAAACAAGATGGTAGACATAAATAGAGCCAGGTGGAAATTATGTTGTTTGTCAATGGATTTGATGTTCCAAGTAAAAGACTAAGATTATCAACCCAGTTTAGAAAAAAAAAAAAAAGAAAATTATAAGGTTCTTAGAGTAGTAAATTAAAAAAAATACAAAGGTATAAAAGTAAAATAAATCAAAGGAAATAGACACACTTGACTGTAATTTCAGCTCTGTGGGAGGTTGAGGCAGGAGGACCCCAGTCTGAAGTACGGCCTTGACAACCTAACCAATCCCTGTTTAAAGGAAGGGGGTGAGCAGTCCTGTAGCTGTAGCTCAGGGCAAACCCTTACTACCACAAATAAAGTAATACAAAACCAAACCCCCAACACACAAAAGTGTGGCTGTAATAAAACAACAAGTGCATTTGTAGAGGTGAAGAGGTACATGTATTAGTGAAAAAGTGAATAACCAGAACACTACAATATCCTAAATCTTTATGCTGTCTGTGTCTTGGCACACACATTTATGGAATGAAATGGAGAAACATAAAAATTCACAGTCAAGTTGAGATTCTAAAATAATTCTCTAAATACTCACAAAACAAGTAAAAGAGTTATAGATCTTAGAAGTCAATGAACGAAACTGACTTCTTTGATTAAGTAGAAACTTGTATCTAATAAGAGTAGACTAAAAATTCTTTTCAAGTAAATATATAACATTTACAAGCATTGACCAGATGGTGAGTCATAAAGTAAACTTTAACAAACTTCAAAAGATTGCAGTAATTAGGAATATGTAATTTTACCTCAGTGGAAATAACCTAGATGTCAATATTAGAAGTAAATAAGAATATCCCTGTTTGAAATTTAAGCAACATACAAATAAAGCATAAAACAAAAAAAGAGAAATGATGGAAATTATAAACTATTTTAAATAAATGTTAATGAAGGTGTGACATTTCACAATAAATTATAATTCCAGCAGAGAAAACTCATTAATCTCACAGTCTTGTTGTGCAAAAGAAAGACAGACAAAAGTATGCTGCATGATTCAGTTTATACAGAGATAAAAGTTCACATGTAAGCCCAAGCTGTACTAGTGATGACCTATTTCTTGATTTAGATGCTGAGTGGCTTCCTTTGTGAAAATTACAGTTTTCATTTGGCATTTGTAATGATTTATTTCAATTAAAAAGTTTGCTGTAAGAAAACAAAGATGACTTCAAAACAGTTAATGTAATTAATGTTTTGCATTTATTTTTAAAACTTTTATTACATTTTTAATTGATATAAATTATATGCATTTATGGGGCAATATGCTGTTTTAGTACATGTGTACATTGTGGAGTGATTAAGTCACTTTTTTTTGACACTGGGAATTGAACTCAGAATTTTTGCATTGAGCTCATGCACAGAACTTTTATTTTTGCATTTATTTTTCTTTTTTTTAAAATACAGAGTGCCACTATGCAGTTTGAGTTGTCCTTAAACTCACTAGACAGTCCAGGCTGGCCTAAAACTCAGGGTAATCCTCCTGCCTCAGCCTTCCAAGTGCTGAAATAACAGGCCTGTGTTACAATGCTCAGACCTAATTCTTAAAGCAAGTCACTACACATGCGACACTCTTGCTTTAGCTTCTAGGAGAGCTGGCATCACAATTATGTGCCTACATGTGAGACCCATTTTCACGTAAGTGTCATTAGTGTTTTTGGTCAAATTTAAAAAGAAAAAGCTAAAAGATGTTACAGGTAGTGGGTATTTATTTTTTTGCCTAAAGAGAAAAAATGTTTAAACCTTCTCCTGAAAAGCAGTTCTTGTATCTCACTAAATAGCTATATGTTATGCACATAACATCTGAAATGTACCTGCACTGTCAAATGGGAAAATAGATACACATTTTCATGGCAGTCTTCCTGCCTCAGCCTCCCCAGTGCTGAGAGTACAGGTGGGCACCACCACGCCTGGCACTGTGCTTCTTTCCTGCTGCTTCATTTTCAACTTTTCCAGGTGTATGCTGAATGTGATCGCACCCATCTCCCTGCTTTCCAGTTCTCAAAATTGTGTTCTTGCCCACTCCTCTCCCATTCTCTTTAGCCTTGTGGATTTTTTCACTAAAGATAATAAGTTACGTGCTGAGTCTGATATCTTTAACTGAAAGCCCCTCCCCTGTTTCACAGTAATCTCATGATAGTCTCATCTTCAAAAAGAAAGATTGAGCAGTGCGAAACTGAAGTTATTCTCCATCCTACACAAGAGATGCTCAGAGCATCTCCCCCTGCAGCATTCTATCCTGAGTTTCACTCCTCACCCAGAATAACCCCTTCTTGTGCAAGACACACACAGAGTGAGCTGATGGTCCTCCGCCCTTCTGTCAGTGGCAGCTCTAGTTCTCTCTGTCTTCTTAGGTGTTGGTCAGCCATGGAGAATATTTCTTTTCTTCTGGCAGAAACCTTGGGGAACACAAGCAATACTTTTTGCACAGCAGAGTTGCTACGGTCAACAAGAATGTATTTTATCCTTCAAAATAACTAACAGTAAATTTCAGATGTATCACCACAAAAAACATCAAGCGATGAGACAGGTATGTTAATTTGCTGTATTAAATCACTCTGCACTATATACGTGTATCAAAATATCACATTGGGCTCACTAAACATAATGCAGTTATGATTTGTCAGTTAAAATAATATAAGCATACAATTTTAAAAGATATAAGCAATATCTCTGGGTAGAGATCATACAAGAGGGCATCAGAGTAGGAGAACCTTTAGGATACTGTGGAAGTACCGTGTTGGTGTCTGCTCTCTAGAGCTGGTAGACAGACTTTACTCTTGATTTGGTGTGTTTTTGGATTTACATGCAGGTTTGGTTTAGACAGTGAAATGATAGCAACATTCATGTATCAAGCACACTCCCAATGACATCATATTCTTTAGTGAATAATATACTCAGGTGCTACCTCCTTATGTGATAACCCGAGTGGAGTGAACTATTTCCAAATGCAAGCTGACAAAGAAAAGGGAGTGTTGCTCGCCCTGCCACCAGGAACTCAGAGCAAGCCTGCTTCAGGGGTGGGCTGCCCCCATCCACCACCGAGGGCCCGCCCTGCCACCTGAACTCAGCACAAGCCCACCCCAGGGGAAGTCTGCCCGGAACCTCCTCCAAGGGCCTGCCCTGCCACCGGGAACATCAGAAGATGTCAGCAGGCTCCAGTTAGTGTGAGAAAATTTGGAACTTTAATCCCAGGTGGCGAACTTTGGACTACACCGGATTGAGTGTATCAGTGTGGTGATTATACTCCTAAAATAGAGGTGTACAGGTGATAAATAGGGCCAGTAGAAAAACCCCCTCCAACAAACTATAAGACTTTGGTGTGTCTGAAAAGTGTGTTTGTGATCCTCTCCTACACATAGAAAACACCAGGCAGAGTGAAAATGACAAAACAAAAAAGTAAAATACAGTCTCACACATATACTTCACCAGAAGCAAGTATAGGAGACATTAAAATAGAGGACCCCAAAAGTAACACAGCAGGAATCCCTGAAAAGATAGTGAGTGAAATAAAAAAAACAACTGCATCAGGCTATAGAGGAAATCAAATTAGAAGTACTCTCCCATGTACAGATAGAAATAACAACTTTAGTAAAGGAGTTGTTGAAAGCAGCTAAAGAAGAGCTAGAGAAAAAAGTACATGAGCATGGGAAACTGATTGAAACTTTGAATGAACAATATAGAAAACAAGCAGAATTCATGAAACAAACTCAAAGAGACATCCAAGAAACAAAAAATTCTATTGAAAGCATGCAAAACTACCTAAAGGAAGCTGAGGATGGGATTTTTGGACCTTGAGGACAGGATCACAGTTAGTGACCAGGAAAGGATAGAACTTTTAAAAATAACAAAGCAGCATGAAATGACAATCCAGAAGCTTCATGATGATGCCAAGAGCAATAATATAGGAATAATGGGCATTAGCGAAGATACAGGAGTCCAGGCAAATGACATATGTAAAGTATTTACAGAAATAATAGCAGAAAATTTCCCAAACATGGGGAAAGAATCTGATATGCAGATAACTGAGGCATATAGAACACCAAACAATCACAACTAAAATAAATCCACACCCAGACACATAATAATTAAGATCTCAGACATACAGCATAAAAAAAGAATATTAAAAGCTGCCAGAGAAAAGACACAACTCACCTATCAAGGAAAGCCCATTAGAATCACAGCAGACTTTTCAGCACAAACCCTCAAGTCAAGAAGAGCTTGGAGTGAGGTATTTCAAGCCCTGAAAGAAAACAACCTTCAACCCAGACTGATGTACCCAGCAAAACTTTCATTCAAATTTAATGGAGAAACAA
>PVLA01006231.1:0-32634 GCA_004027455.1 Hydrochoerus hydrochaeris | reverse complement strand
AAATACTGAAAGACATACTAGACGAGATAAAAATGACCACAATACCCAAAACAACCACAGAAAGAAACTACCAGGTAGAATAAACAATTAAATAAGAGGAAAAACAGAAAGAAACAACTGGAAGATAACATGGCAAAGTGGAGCCAGTGCATATCAGTGATATCCATAAATATGAATGGCCTCAATTCACCTGTAAAAAGAAATAGATTGACAGAATGGATCAAGAAACAGGACCCCACAATATGCTGTATACAAGAAACACATCTGACCCAAAAGGAAACTCATAGATAAAAGTCAAAGGATGGAAAACAGTATTCCATGCAACAGGAACCCAGAAAAAAGCAGGGGTAGCTATTCTATTTGCAGACAATGTGAACTTCAAACCTAAAATGATTAAAAGAGATAGAGAAGGTCACTACATACTTGTTAGTGGTAAAATTCAAGAGGAAGAACTAACAATTATAAATATATATTCAACAAATACAGGAGCACCCAACTATATTAGACAGATACTAATGGACATGAAAAACCAAATACACAAGAACACAATTATAGCAGATCTTAACAGCCCTTTGTCACAAAGAGATAGATCAACTAGACAAAAAGTCAGCAAAGAAATAACAGAACTGAATCATACCTGTGAGCAATTGGACTTGGTAGATGTTTACAGAGTGTTTCACCCAACCACATCAGAATACACATTCTTCTCAGCTGCTTATGGGACATTCTCCAAAATAGACCATATATTATCCCATAAAACATTCTTAAGCAAATGCAAAGGTACTGATATCATACGATGCATAATATCTGACCATAGTGCACTGAATTTGGAAATTAATGGCAAAAGAAATTGTAAAACCTGCATAAATACATGGAAATTAAATAACAGCCTTTTGAACAACCAGTGGGCTACAGATGAAATTAAAGAAGAAATAAAACTATACCTACAATTCAATGAAAATGGAGAAACAACATACTGTAATCTGTGGGATGCAGTGAGAGCAGTCTTAAGAGGGAAATATATAGCAATAATCTCTCATATCAAGGAAACAGAAAAAGCACAAATAAATAACCTATTGCTCCATCTCAAGTGTCTAGAAAAAGAAGAGCAAGCTAAACCCAAAGCTCATAAAAGAGAGGAAATTGTAAAGATTAGAACAGAAATCAATGCAATTGAAACTAAAAAAAAATACAAAGAATTAAGGAATCAAAAAGCTGTTTTTTTGAGAGAATAAACAAAATTGACAAACCCCTAGCTAACCTTATCAAGAGAAAGAAAAAAAAACCCAAATTCATGCAATAAGAACTGAAAAGGGAGAAATTACTACAGATCCCATGGAAATTCAAAAGATCATGAATACCTACTTTGAAAATCTCTACTCACATAGAGTGGAAAACACAGTGGAAATGGACTGATTTCTAGAAACATATGAACTACCAAAGCTCAACCAAGAAGATATAGCAATTTTGAACAACCCAATATCAGCTATTGAAACTGAAAATGTAATTAAAAACTTACCAACAAAGAAAAGCCCAGGTCCTGATGGATTCACCACTGAATTCTACAAGAAATTTAGAGAAGATTTGATGCCAATATTCCTTAAACTCTTCAATGAAATTGAGAAAAAAGTAATCTTCCCTAAATCTTTCCTGGAGGCAAGTATTACTCTGATACGAAAAGCAGAGAAAGATCCAACCAAAAAAGAGAACTATAGACCAATCTCACTAATGAACATTGATGTAAAGATTCTCAATAAAATACTGGCAAATAGAATGCAGCAAGTTATCAAGAAGACTATACATCAGGACCAAGTGGGGTTCATTCCAGGAATGCAGGGATGGTTTAACATATGCAAATCAATAAATGTAATACACCACATCAACAGAGCCAAAAACAAAAACCACGTGGTCATCTCAATAGATGCAGAAAAAGCTTTTGACAAAGTCCAACACATGTTCATGATAAAAACCCTTCAAAAACTCAGAATACACGGTGTCTACCTCAACTTTATAAAGGCCATCTATGACAAACCAACAGCCAACATTACAAAAACTGGAAGCTGTCACTTTAAAATCAGGAACAAGACAAGGATGTCCACTATCACCACTCCTTTTCAACATAGTTCTGGAAACACTAGCCAGGGCAATCAGACAAGAGACAGAAATAAAGGAGTAAAGATAGGAAAGGAAGAAGTTAAATTATCACTATTTGCAGATGACATGATACTCTATATAGAAGACCCAAAAAACTCCATTAAAATACTGCTAGAGGTAATAAACAAGTCCAGCAGTGTAGCTGGATACAAAGTCAATGCTCAAACATCAATAGCATTCCTGTCCACAAACAAAAAACTCACTGAGCGAGAAATTATGGAAACATCGCCCTTTACAATAACATGTAAAAAAATGAAATACTTAGGAATCAACCTAACTAAAAATGTAAAAGACTATATGCTGAAAATTACACTATGCTGAAAAAGGAGATTGAAGAGGATATTAGAAAATGGAAGGATATTCCTTGCTCTTGGTTAGGAAGAACCAACATTGTGAAAATGACCATACTCCCAAAACTGTTATACAGATTTAATGCAATCCCAATCAAAATACCATTGACATACCTCACAGATCTAGATAAAATACTACTAAAATTCATTTGGAAACAGAAGAAACCTAGAATAGCAAAGGCAATTCTGGGCAACAAAGGCAAGGCAGGAGGCATCTCAATTCCTGACTTCAAACAGTACTATGAAGCCACAGTGATAAAATCAGCATCGTACTGGCAAAGAAATAGACCTGAGGATCAATGGAACAGATTAGAAGATGCAAGCACAAATACAAAGACACTCAGCCACCTGATCTTTGACAAAGGGGCTAAATTTGTCCACTGGAAGAAGGATAGTCTCTTTAATAAATGGTGTTGAAAAAATTGGCTCTCTACATGCCGAAGACTGAAACTAGATCCATGCATATCACCATGCACAAAACTAAAGTCTAAATGGATCAAAGACCTCAATATTAAAACAGAAACACTAAATCTACTAGAAGACAAGGTAGGTAGAAGTCTTGGAGACATGGGGGTAGGCAGAAAATTCATGAACCAAAAGCAAACTATACGGGAAACACTTCAAAGAATCAACAAATGGGATCTCACATTATTGAAAAGTTTCTGCACTTCAAAGGAAATCACCAACAGAGTGAAAAGAAAACCAACAGAGTGGGAAAGAATTTTAACCAGTAACCCCTCAGACAAAGGGCTTGTGTCCAGAATATATAAAGAATTTAAAAACATCAAGCCCCCCAAATTCAAAGACCCACTCCAAAAATGGGCATCTGAGATGAACACACAGTTCTCAGAGAAAGATATACAAATGGCAAATAAATACATGAAGAAATGTTCACCATCACTGATCATTTGAGAAATGCAAATTAAAACAGCATTGAGATTCCACCTTACTCCAGGAAGAATAGCTGCCATCAAGAAATCAACTGATAGCAAATGTTGGCAAGGCTGCGGGGAAAAAGGAACACTGCTCCACTGTTGGTGGGAATGTAGACTGGTGCAACCATTATGGAAATCCATATGGAGAATTCTCAGAAGACCAAGATTGGAGGCCCTGTTCAATCCAGCTATCCCCCTCCTGGGTATTTTCCCTGAAGAACTGAAAAATTCATATCACAGTGATATATGTGCACCCATGTTCATAGCTGCACAATTTGTGACAGCTAAATCCTGGAAACCACCAAGATGCCCATCATCCACTGCAGAGTGGTTGAAAAAGATGTGGCATTTTTATACAATGGAATATTACTCAGCTATAAAAAAAGGATGACCTTGAGGCCTTCATAGGCAAATGGAGGCAACTTGAGACTATCCTCATTAGTGAAATAAATAAGAATCATATTTATAAATATCATATTGTGTCTCTAGTGTAAAAAGCAAATAAGAACTACAAGAGTAATAAAACCATAATGTGTAATTGCTATTGTAAAAAAGAGAGGAAAAGAAAGTGCTCTAAGGGGTATAACTGCATGTATGTTTGAGTGTGTAAAATAGATGACCATATTGCTGAATCTTTGTTGGATCTTTGAGAAGAACTGTTTGTAGTCTGACTGTTTGAATATTTACTATGTACCCTTTAACTTTGTAACTTGAACAACTACATCCAGGATGACAGTATGTAATTTATAAATTACTGATTTCTTAGTGGGGCTTTTTCTCATTCTCATTTTTCTTTCTTTCTTTTAGAATTCTGTATTGTTGCTACCCTTTTTCTGTATTGTTTTTTCTCTTCTCTTTAAATAAAATTTTAAAAATGTATAATTGCTTTTGTAAAAAAAAGAGGAAATAGGAAGCGCTATAAAAGATATAGCTGCACGTATGTTTAGGTGTGTGGGATTGATGACCATATTTCTAGGTTCTTGTTGGATTGCTGAACAGATCTGTTTGCACTCTCACTGCTTTAGTGTCCACTTTGTGTGCTTTAATTCTGTAACTTGAATAACTATTTCTAAAAGAACAATATGTAATGTATTAACTAGTGATTTCTTACTGTTTATCTTCTTTTCTTAAAATTCTGTAATATTTCTACCTTTTTCCTATTTTTTTTCTCTTTAAATTAAAAAAAAAAGGCAGGGTTACAGAGAAGGGGAACATTCTGAAAAGGCAGCGTTAAAGTCCATAATAAGGTGAGGTGCTAATTGTAAGGAAGTGAGAAAAACCCTAAGTTAAATGCTTCCTTTATTAGTTCCCTCTTTTGTCCCCATGTTGGTTGCTTGGCTATACCTCACTGAATGAAGATATCTCCAATAGATTATCATCTATATTTGGCTGGTGATGTTGCAATACTGATCACTGCAGGATTCTGCTCGTGATTCATACTCCCTTTTGTTTCCAGATGTGTTGTACTAAGATTCAAGAAAGGGAAAAATAACCCTGGAAACAACTGCAGAACAAAGTGGGTATTAGGAGTGTCGTCAGGAAGGGTGAGAACTCAAAGCTGATGGAGCTGTGAAGACACAGTTCTTTCCTTTTATGGTCAACATTAAAACTGTGTGGTGCTTTGCCAGCTGAACATTAAGCAGATTATTGTATGTAGTGGAGATGCGATGACTTCCTGCCGCCACAGGAGCACTGGCAGGGGCACAGGGGAGACTCTGTGCTGAGCAGCTTGACACCCTGTCTTCCAAGAAGCAGCTGCCTTTCACACAGGCCCAAATGCTGCCGCTCCTTGTGCTTTGACAAAGCTGATAGCTCCTCTGAGGGGCAGATACACAGTACCGGGAATTCCGGCTTGGAGTTGCTTTGGCTAAATGATGGATCTTCACTTGTGCAAAATGCACCTGCACAAACTCAGAAAACTGCGTGGGACCTGCAGTTTGGACACCTGCCTAGTTCTTACTTCAGCTTCGGCAGAAAACACAGCACTCAAGTCGGTTGTAATACTGACCAAATCGGGCATTTCCTTCCTTCCGTCCTCCTTTTCTCTTTCCTTTGCTATGCTTGTTTTCTTTCTCTGTGATGTATATTGTTGTGCAATCTACAGCGCTGTTTTACAGAGATATTTTTATATATGTGAAGTTTTATTTCGACTATCTCAAAGTGATAAACTCTCTCTCACGGAGTGAGAGATTTGACTTCATGGCTGGAGATACCTACATTTAGTGGAGACAGCTTTACGAAAAGGAGTTTTAAAAACCACCTTTTAGTCTGGCATATTGAGCTCTTCTTTTGAAGATGCATAAACAAGTGCAAAGGTTTATTTATCATACTAATGTGAGTTGTGATTAATGGTTTGGACTTTAAATATATAGAGTAGTCCTTTATTAAAAGACATATCATATGAATCTTCTCTTTTGGCATCAGGAATGTAACCTCAGACAGGTGCATGTAACACTTTTAAGGACAGACTTCTGGACTTTAGTAGCTTCCAATACTTGATAGAATTCATAATCACAGATATACCGATCTTGAAAGTTCAAATATTCTGACTCCAGGGTTGGCAAACAAAAGGCAAAATGCCCACTTAAATTAGAGTTACAGGTATACAGTTAATATTTTTAGTGTAGCTATGCCCCAAATATTGCATTTTTCTTTTTGAAATGTAGTGAATCCACTCTTTGTTTTTTTAAAAAAAATTTATTAATTTATTTTAAAGGGAATAAAACAATAGAACAAAACAAAATGATGAGAACAATATATTGGCAAAAACAAGACCATAGGAAATCCATAATAATTACTATATTGTGTGTTGTTATGCTGTAAATAGATGCTCAGACTACCAGTTTTAGGTCTGCAAAGTCAATCACACAATGCAAGCATTAAGTTCTTTCTTTATTTCAATTGCTATCATCTCAGTCTGCATTCTTCCAAATCAGCGGTTGCTGGGGTTGGGGGAAGGGGATGGGATAATCTCTCCCTGCAGGAGCACTGACTGGTCCCCAGTTGCTGCTGAGTGCACCGGAAAGAAGGTGCTGCTTCTTCCTGGGCCTCTTCCTCCTGGCTGGCCTGATGGCTGCTTGTGCATGGGAGGTTGCTTTGCTTCTTTCCACTCTTTGTTTTAACAAAAGGAATTTTGGAGAGCAGTGGTTCAAATCTGATTTCACTCTGATTTCAAAATGAGGTTTAGTGTGTGTGTGATGAGGTCTACTTGATTTGCATTGAGACGCACAATGAGCTACAATGATTTGTGAGTCTCAAGAGAAACTTTAAAACTTTGGTTAGCATTTTCATTTTGTTTGTCTTGTACTTTACTGCTTCAAATCTACATTTTCTTCCTATACTAGTAGTTTATGGGGCTGTCATAGAAAAAAATAGGTGAAGTTGTTTCTGGGTGATTTGTTTCAAGGCCTAATCACACACAAACACAGAAACACATACAGATAAATATGAGTGCATGTTTATATTTGAGAATTTGAAATCACTTCTTATTTCAGCACAGGCTTTTTTTTTTTGAGACAGGGTCTTGCTGGGTAGTCCAGGCTGCCCTTAACTCATAGCAATCCACCTGCCTCAGCCTTCTGAGTGCTAAGATATACCACCACACCTGGGTGGTTTCGCATAAACTTTTGTCCCCAGGCTGATGATAACAAGAATAATAACTGATAATAATTATACAGAAAAACATCTAAATTTAGAACCAGTGAGTCTGAGGTTGTATCCCACCTCTAATGCATGGTAACTATGGATTTGGAGACATTAACCTCTCTCTGACGTTTTCCTTCCTTCCTTCCTTCCTTCCTTCCTTCCTTCCTTCCTTCCTTCCTTCCTTCCTTTTTTCTTTTTTTTTCTTTTCTTTTCTTTTCTTTTCTTTTCTTTTCTTTTCTTTTCTTTTCTTTTTTTTTGAGACAAGGCCTTGTTCTAAAGTTCAGGCTGGCCTTGAACTCACTTGATAGCCCAGGTTGGCCTTGACCTTGCAGTAATCCTCCTGTTTTAGCCTCCCAAGTGCTGGGATTATGCACCACCACACCTGGCTCTTCACTGTCTCTTAGATAAAGAAAAAAAAATGATACTTACATGATAGGCTTTCTCTTTGAAGATTTAATGGTAAGAGTCACAAAGTTAAGGATCACCATGCAATGTATTATATAGTTAATGGTGTGTTAGTGTTGTTAAAAATTTGTTTTTTATTGTTTTCTATGTGAAATTATCGTATTAAAGTTTTTACAAATACTACTATATTTATTCTTGATAGGAATCTTCCAAAATTAATTTTATTGATATACTTAGCAAGGTGATGTATAAAATTTGGCTGAGCCAGCTTGGGTTGCAGCCAATGCCTTCAACCCATAGCCCATCCCTGCACCAGCTCTCATGTTCTCTCTGTCTCCCTTTTTCTTCCTTTCCCTCTCCCTCTTTTCCTCTCCCAGGATGTAAATGGTTTGTTCTGTGGCATATGTTCTCCCAGTATCCTAGCTAAATCCATAGTCTAACGCACAATTCAATATTGGATAGTTCTAATTCTGCTTTTTCTTTCTTCCATAAATTCCAGGTTCAAACCCTAATACCCCAAAGCTTACTTCTTCCCGTGCTTATTGCTTTTGGTTGTTTTCACCAATAGATCGTATGTGTAGTGGTGCCATTTTGGAAAGTGCTGAGCCTTCCCTTGACATGGATGACCCTTGCTTTTTTCCGTGTTAGACCAGTGCTTCCTTTGACTCTGTGCCTGTCTGCTTTTCTGTCCACAGATACAGGTTCTCAAGCGTGAACACATAAAAAGGTGCACAGGTATGTATGTTAAATTTCTTGCTCTGTTTAGTGAGGAACTGACTGCAAATTACCTGATGATGACACCCCAGATTTTAAGACAATATCAAAAAAGACTTCATTCAGGTGTTAGAGGGTGAAGTGGTAACACATGTAGGCCAATCATTTGAGAAAATTTAATGAACCATGATAGCTAGTTAGGGGGACTTACAGATCAGAGAAAACATATAGGAAATTATGACAACTGTTTGTGTAACTATATTGAAGCCATCAGTTTTAAAGGGATGTTTTTGTCAAAGACACACATTTCAGGACTATTGGTGGACTTGAAAACAAAGTAATTTTTTTTTTTTTAGATTGTGTGTTTCAAAATGCTGTGAAGAAGATATATAATCCTTCATGATACTAAAGAACTATTTCTTCTTATCCTCATTTATTTAGTTTCTTTTGCTCCTGGTCTAGTTGGTGGGAGTCTCTCCTCCTCACTCTGGATGAAACTCTGCTCAAAAGCTCCTTCCCTCCCATGTGTCCATAGACACTGTTCTGTTGTTTCTGCACATACATCCTGTGGATTCTGCACATGTGCAGCTCTCAGAGGACAGAAAGGGTGAGCCACCATGTAGGCAAAAGCAAGACCCTGGCCCTCAGCCCAGGGGAAAGAAGAGAGACCACTTACTTTGAAATACTAACTTTTTCTTGTGCGATCACATTTGAAGCACTTTTTTAGACACATATCAGGAAAAAAAGTATTTTAAGCATCTTCATAGAAGTGAAATAAATGCATTTTTTACCTACTTTATAATTGATATATTTATTAAATGTACCAAAGCGTGACCTAATTGTTCTCTCTCTTTCCCTCCCTCTCTCTCTGACACACACACACACACACACACACACACACAACGCTCACAGTTTCCTTGAGGTTTGCACTTGAAGTTAACCAACATACCCAACTCAGTTTGTTCTGCCCGTAACAGAAAATGATTTCCCTACCACTTCTAACCCTTCATTGGTGGATAGCCTGTTTGTGCAGAAGAGTGTCAAGTTATTACATGAAACAGAGATGTGAGAAGAGGGACAAATATGGGATTTATAATTTTGTTCTTTTAATAGTTTGATTTTTAGTGATGGCTTAAATGATGTGGAATAAAAGCAATAGTTCAGGTTGGATAATCTTGTGATAAAATCTGATACAAGTAAAGTAGATTAATGTACTTTACATGGAAATAGGAAAACAAGTGGAATTTTTTGTCAGAATAATAAAGTATTAAAAATCACTACTCTCTCTTGGTTACTGACTTTTGCATCAATCAACACTGACATTGTTATCTTTACTTATAGAAGGTTGGAGCTGATGTATATATCAGATATGTAACTGCCTATCATCTATCACAGGGTTTATGTATTATAGTGTTGCAAAATTATATCCATCTGTATCTGATGTTGTGCTGTGCTTTAATCAGTGATAAGTATATGTATACATGTGTGTGTTTCTGTGTGTGTTCATGGATATTACTCAAATAATTCTTCAGGTAGAGAGTTTGAGTCAGAGACAGAAAGAAATTGTGTCCAAAGCCATGCTGTGAATTTGAATTATGAATGGGGAAAAAACATTTAGGAGGTGGAAACTTTCTTCAAGGGCTTATAGCAGTGGAGAGATGGCATTGGTACAATTTATCACTAGCGATGTGTTCAAGGACTGGAAGAAATAGAATATTAAAGAGTGAAAATGGAAGATAGTTTTACAATGAATTCTTTTAGGTATAGTAATTCATCACGACTTTCCTTTCATTTCCCTGGTGCCTCTCTCCCATTTTGACTTGCTTATTTTCTGTGCACATATTTTCCTCTTCATTGATTCATGCTTGACTTGAGTTTTCTTGCTTTGGGATTATTGAATTTCCTTTCTCCTTTTGGCCTTCTTCATAGCTGCCTTCAAAGTCAATTGTCCTCACTAACCTTTGTGATGCCATCAGTGGATCATGTTAAAAGAGAAAAGTGCAGCAGGGACAGAGAGGTAAACATTGTTTTGCTGGTGTCCACAGAGGGGTGTTTGTGCAGGGTACCACAAAGTTCTTATGCTGTGTGGAGTGGTGCCTATGGCTTATGGGCAGCTGAAGAGACCCTCATTTCTGAAAGAACAGAATGAGGAACCGGCCTGGTCATGCTTTAACACAAACCTTGTATGATGCCATTTGGTATGATGTAGAGTGTCTGACTTCAGTTAGTCTCGGGCTTCTCTTACATGAACATCAAATAGTGAAATGTGTTCCTAACCCTCTCCATCAGGATGGACCTATAATTCTCTATACCACATTTTCTTTCTTTGGCATAGGTCCTGGGACCACAGCACTCTAGGAAACGTCAGGCGTAGCAGTTTAGGTTTACGCTGTGGCCCACTAGAAAATGGTGATGCTATAGAATCTCTTGAAGCTCTGACTGGTTACTGATAATAGGGAAGATCAGCATCAGAATGTTACATTTTCTGAGGGCCTAGAACCTTACAGGTGAGGTGTTTTACACAGCGTATGTGATGTGTTTTATGGTAGTTAGATATGAGTACTACTCCTCAAAACATATAGTTTGTGTAGAAACAAAGCAAACCCTATAAAACTGGAATAGAAGACTATCCCATCAGTTGGACTAAGGTGAGGTATTTGAGAGCAGACATAATTCATGTTGTTAGAAATGCTAGCCGATAAACTGTGCTGTGTTTTATCTTGATATATCATGCACTCTAAAGGTCTAGGAAATATACTAATGATTAAACAAAACAAGTCATTATCAGTTATGCTCTAAAACATTATACTGTAAATGTAATACAATATTCAGTATGATAAATATTGTTTTCTCACTTTCTCAATATTGGTGGTCAAGGCATTACTATATTTCTGGGCCTTGCTTTACCTCTAGTGTGTGTGCAACATAGCAAGGGCAAAGTGAAATCATCAGGGAAGAGTGGAGTTCCTGCAAATAGGACTCAAATGTTGCTGTTTGTCACCTGGAAGATGGGATGCACAAAACATATGGGGCCCCAACCCAGTTTCTGATTGGCTAGAACTGACCCATAATTTGCATTTCTAACAAGTCATCTGGTGCTGCTGCTGGTGCTGGTCCTTCAGGGATCACATTTTAAAAATCTTATTAGTACATGTTTGCAATGCACACAGCTTACAGTCATCTAGGGGACTGAGTACATGTGCATACTAGAGCTTATTTCTCCTTTTTTTACTCCCCTGTCTTTCTAATCATCCTGATTTTCACTCTCACTGATACTGTTAATGTTAGCTTGCCTTATGGCATATGTTTACATTCATTGAGGATATTATATTTCTGCACATGGCATATCTCTATTCTTCTCATTTCCCCTTCCCCTCCTCCATATCACTCACCCTTTCTCCTTTGCTCCACTTCCATATTGCAAGAGATCCTTCCTCTTGTCCCCTTCCAGCCATCTTTTATTATTCTTTTCATACTTTGCCTCACTCAAATGAGAGATAACATATGGCATTTAAACTTGTGTGTCTAGTTTATGTCACTGAACATTATATTTTCCAGATGCATCCATTTTTCTACAAATGTCTCAAATTTGTCATTCTTCATAGCTGAGTAGTATTCTGTTATATGTAGAGACCACATTTTCTTTATTCAGTCATCTTTTGATAGGTATATAGGCAGCTTTCAGGATTTAGCTACTACAAATTGTGTTGCTACCAACATTGGTATGCATAGGGACCACGCTTTGAAAGCTACTTCTTTAAAAGGCAAGATAGAAGAAAATGGAAAGAATTATTTCATTCTGGAGTGCTCTGTGTTTTCTGAAAAAGAGTGAATTAAGGAGGAAGAAGTCAAGATGGCAGATCAGTGGGCAACAAAATACAAAGCCTCCCTGGAGAAACAACTCATATGCCAGAATAAAACCCTGGAGAGACCGAGACAGAGGGAGATGGATCCTCTTGACACAAGAAGATATTGATACTTAAAAAAGCTCATCAAACACATCGGGACTACAACTGAAACAGCTAAAAATTATGGGACACAGAGTTTTCACTGCAACCCACCAAGTTTGCACTGTCCTGAATTTGCGCCAGCTTAAATCCATGCTGGCTGGTAGAGCCACCCAAATTCATTCCATCGCCACTCACAGGAACCACAGCAGTGCTGAAGTCGGGGGTTGGTGAGCCCAATGGAGAGTGGAGCTGGTGAAGGGACCTTCAAGGGACCTTCATTAATCCATGGTCAGTGCTGGGAATGAGACCCCCTCACACGAGAAGAGCAGGACCAAATGGGCAACATGTTGGAATTGGGCATGAGGAGCCTGAACTGGGAGTGACAGTGACTTCAGTTGATTGTTCCCTCCCCAGAACAGATTCATGGGATTTGCTTGGACTGGGCTGCACCCCTGGCTGGGACCCAATGAGCTGTCCCAAATTGATTCCCTGTGCCTAGCACATGGTAACCTGGTGAAGGCCCCTGAAGTTTGGCTGGCCCAGTGGGGAGAGGCAGGCAAGAGAGGGCAGAGTTCCCTGGCCAGCATGATTCAGAAGAACTGTGGCCAACAGGGAAGGGGGCTGGGACCTGCATTGTAACCTGTGTGGAGGAAGCTGGGACCATAACAGGAGAGAGAGGCAAGAGGAGGCCCCCAGCCCAGAATCCTGAGAGCACTGACACAGGAGAGGAAAAAACAAGAGACTGAGGATAGCAAACACACAACATCAGACATGGCTTCAATGGACATTAAAAGATATCTTTGGGACCTTGTAGACAAGCTCAAAACTGAAATATTAAATCAGGTAAAGCAAGATATGAGTAGAGTAATAAAAGAAATGCTCTCAGGAAGCATCTCTCAGGAAGATACAGATGGAAGAATGGAGGAACACAGAAAAAGGAGAGAAACATTAAATAAACAATATAAAGAAAATATAGAATACATGAAGCAGATTCACAGAGACTACCAGGAAATTAAAAACTCCATTAAAAGCTGGCAAAACATCTTAAAAGAAACTAAGGATAGACTATCAAAACTTGAAGACAAGTTTGCAATGTGTGATCATGAAAGGAAAGAGCTCTTAAAAACAACAAGGAAACAGGCAGTAACAATACAAAGGCTAGAAGATGACAAGAGAATCTACAATTTTAAAATAAGAAATGTGAATGAAGAAGCAGGAATACATACAGGCGAATTACAAAGGCTATTCACAGAAATAATTAAGGAAAACTTCCCAAGCATGGGAAAAGAAACTGACATTCGGTTATGTGAGGCATACAGAACTCCAGCCACCTACAACCAAAACAGATCTACATCCAGACATATAATAATCAAGATATCAGAAATTCAATATAAAAACAGAATATTAAAAGCCATCAGAGAAAAGAAACAGATTACCTATAAAGGTAAACCCATCAGAATCATGGC
Organism: Hydrochoerus hydrochaeris; assembly: GCA_004027455.1. Taxonomy (NCBI): domain Eukaryota; kingdom Metazoa; phylum Chordata; class Mammalia; order Rodentia; family Hydrochaeridae; genus Hydrochoerus; species Hydrochoerus hydrochaeris. The sequence continues at coordinate 19,015 of PVLA01006231.1, read as the reverse complement.
TGACTTCTCGAGACAGACCATCAGATCAAGAAGAGCTTGGAGTGAAGTATTCCAAGCCCTGAAAGAAAATAACCTCCAGCCCAGATTGATGTACCCTGTAAAACTGTCACTAGAAATTAATGGAGAAACAAGATGCTTCCATGACAGAGGAACTGGGGGAGGTTTTGAGCACCAATCCAACCTTAAAGAAAATACTGAAGGACATTCTAAAGAGAGAGAAAAAAATACCAGGATTTTAGGAACAGTGGCAGAAAGGCCTCAATGAGTGGGGCAGGCAGTAGAATGAAGGAGAAAAGTAGACAAACAAAGGCAGAAAAATAGCATAGCAGAAATGAGGCAGAGAAGGATAACTAGAATCATAACATAGATGACCTTGATACACTATATTGTTAATAGTGCACCAGGACTTAAAACCCACATTACTCACACCACTCTGCTTAGATGTATTATATTCTGTTCCAGTCATTCTACTTGTACTAGATTTGAGAGCACAGATAGTAGTCCCAAAAATAACAGGATATAGTACGGTAATCATCTTTAATTTCCTATTAACTTAATCTAAAGCTCTGTAAACTCTACACTGTTTTACCATGACTGATCTTTAATCGAATCTGGTTTGTTGGATCGCTGTTTTATATTGATAGATTTTATTCAAAGCTGTTATGATTGATAGTATCAAGTCTGAGAGTATAGGTAACTGCACTGAAGACGATAAGATTCACTATAATATCTACTCTGGTTTGATTATTACCTGCCATTGAAGTTTTATACTGTCTACAATGTTTTATTTTTACTAATATTGTTATGTACTACTATATTCAATTATACTGCTATATTCAATTATGCCTCATGATATAGACAATTATATTGAAGATTGTAAGAAACAACACAGTAATCATTGTAGATCACCTTGTACTGTGGCTTTATACTTATGGTTTCACGTTTTTATAGGAATTTGTTTTGTTTTGTCTTGCTAAGTTTTGTTTTTCTCTCTAATACAGAAAGGATAGAAATACATGTAGAGACTCATGTATGTGTAGCTGTTTACACTCTCACTATCTGAGTATCTACTTAGTATGCTTTAATTTTGTAACTTGAACAACTATTTCTAAGAGGACAATATGTAATTTATCAACTTGTGATTTCATATTGTTTACATTTTTTTTGAAATTCTGTATTATCTCTACCCTTCATATGCTTTTGTTTCTCTTTAAATAAAAAATAATAAAAAAAGTGAATTAAGAAGAACTAAGCATCTAGTTTATGAAAAGGACTTACTGCTCTTGTAAGGCAATATGAACAATGCAGAGCATACTAAGACATTTGAGTAGGTGATCATGGACTGGAACCATTTCATTTGAGGATATTATATGCTGCTTGTGTTTACTTATTCTGATGAAAGGGTTTCATTTTTGTTTTTCTTCTTGTCAGTTCACTGGTGTATTTTAAAGACAATTGTAAACATCATGGGATTCTACCTCATAAGTACTTTTGCATACATCTGTAAGAAAGGAGCATCTTCCTACATAAATTAGTAATTATATAATACCATCTAATACTTATTTCTTATTCAAATTTCTTAAAGTTTTCCCTGAAATGTCCTTTCTGCAGGTTTGTCTATGCCAAGATTTAATTCAGGACACCAAATAACTTTTGGGTACTATCTTAGTTACTTGTCTCTTGTTGCTGAGAAAAATATCTGACCCCCAAAATTAAGGAAGGAAACATTTATTTAGATCATGGTTTGTGAAGGTTTCAGTCCATAATCAGCTGGCTCCAAGGCAGGGTGGTGTGGCACAGGGGAAACACTTCAAGGTTGCAGAAGACAGAAAAAGCAACAAGAGCAAAGGTGGGGGAAGAGCAAGCTTCTTTTCCTTCCTTGTAGTGTAAGTATAATATGAGCCTAAATCCCCTCTGTGCCCTCCTCTTGTACAGCAAGGACTCTGGCCCCTCCTGAGTCACTTAGTTAACCTTCTAAACTTCTCAAACTGGCACAGTGAACAACATCCTAGAGCTGTAAGGCATGTCTTACACACACTATGTTGTAGAACTGCTGAGTTCATTAGTTAAGTTTCTAGACTTCTCAAGTTGACACAATGTATCAGTCATTACAATCCACCCCTTGTCAATTTGACAACCAGATACATTTCTTTAAATTATCTCTAGATACAAAGACATGCTTATTCTTATCATTTAACAACTTGAACATTATAATACAGGCTTAACAATACTCAAGAACCAGTATTAAGTCTATCAACATTATATTACATTAGAACCATAACATTCTACACCTGGTTCCCCAAAGACTCAAGCACATCCCTTTATACAAAAGACATTTAGTCCATCTGCAAGAGCTGCCTAAGTCCTAACAGTTTCAGCATTGCTGAAAAGTCCAAGTCTCAAGTCTCCTATAAGATGTAAGGCCAACTGTTAGCTCCAAACTCCTGTACAAATGAAAAGTTAAACACTTCCAACATTCAATGACACAAGATAAACATTTTCATTCCAAAAGTTACAAAGGGGGATGCAAAGGAACAGAACCAAAGCAAGTCCAAATCCAGCAGAGCAAATATCTGAGGCAGTCTGTGGCAAGTTAAGAGCTCCAAGGGGCTTGGGTAGCTCCACCTGTCGGCAGTTCCAGTAGTTGCAGCCGCTATTACTTGTCTTTTGGGCTGGCTTTGCTCCTTCCTTGCTTCATGTTCATGTTGTGGGTTCCTCACTGCACCTTTGGCTTCACCATCACAGCTTCACATCCTGCCTTCTCAAGGGCACATTGCCTGGACTCCCAGGAAACTGGGATGTAAGCCTTCTTAGCCCCACAACTCTTGCATTCTGCATGTGCCTAAAATAAGCTCCACATGGTTTATGCCAGTGTCTCCAGCCATCTGGAGCAGTAGCCAGGCTTCTCTTGCTCTGGGCTATAGAGGTGCCTGGATTGCCGGGCATGCTGAATCCAATTCTGAGGAACAAATTTTCTATGATGCTGACATTCTGGAGTGTGGTGTTCTGTGACTTTCTCCTCAAAGCAAAGTTTTTCACTTTTGCACTTTTTTTTTGTGTGTGTGTGTGTGATGCACTCAGGGTATCTTTTCTATTCTCCTGTTCCTTCTCAGCAATCAAGATCTCCTCTCTTGTGTCTTTGCAGTTGACAGCTTACTGGAGCTTCTCCAACTCACATTTAAATCATCCTGCTGGGCTCCTTAATGTTGATTCTCAACATAGGTCTGGCTAAAAGCCCCCAGTAATAGCCATGTCACTGCCCCAACATTAAACTGTCTTGAAATTTCTTCGATAGTTTATTTAGTCCACTGCCCTTAATTTCAGTCTCAGTCAAAGTATCTTGGCACAAGTTAAATGCAGACAAACTTTTTGCCAACCCGTAACACACATCTTCTGGACTCTATCATCCAATGTATTCCTTCCCAGAAGAAACTTCCTGAGCTTGGTCTTTACCAGAAGAATTTATATCACCTTTCTGGTCTCCTGAACTCTGACCAGAATCTCCAGTACCAAATAGCCTAAGGAATTCCAGCACTACTCTCTAAGGCGACATCTCCTAAACTTTCTAAACTCTTTCCACAAGCCACCCTCAAAGGCTCTTGAATCACATGGTCAGGTACAGTCACAGAAACAATTCCACTTTCCTGGTACCAAATTCTGTCTTAGTTAATTTTATCTCATTCTTGAGACAGAAATCCCAGTATTCAAAATTAATAAAGGAAAGATTTATTTAGCTCACAGTTTGTGGAAGTTTCAGTCCAGAATCAGCTGGCTCCAAGGCAAGATAGCATGGCATAGGGGCAACACTTTAAGGCAGCCGAAGACAGTAAAAGAAGTAAGAGCAAAGGCAAGGGATAAGCAAGTCTCTTTTCCTGTCTTATATTGTAAGCAGATTACCTGCTCTTGGGTGGGTTTAGCACTCAAACCATCTCTCCATGGTCTCCTCTTGCACAGGGTCAGGATATTTGCAAAGTAAGGACCCTGGCCCCTACTGAGTCACTTAGTTAACTTCTAAACTTCTCAGGTTGACACAATGAACAACATCTTAGAGTGGTAAGGGCATGTCCTCTGCACAGTAGGATGTAAAACTGCTGAGTTATTAGTTGAGCCTTTAGATTTGTCAAGTGAACACATTGTATCCACCATTACAGTTACTGTGTCATTTAAGATTTTTAAAGTTAGAATAGCTCTGATTCCCCCCGCCCCCTAAAAAAGCAGAACATGTATCTCATGGAATATCTTGTCTTTCAGTGTTTACCTTGAATCCTTTTGGAAATAATTTTGTGGGAATACATATTAACTGACCTCATACGCTCCCTATTGCATTACATTAAAGGATACAGAATATCTGGGTTTCCCATTCTTGGCATTGCTCTTACTGGTATAACTTAATAATTGTCCATTACAATGTTTCATTTCTTCCCAGCCACCACAAAGTAATTTGTGTGGTAGAAACTTGACAGTACACACATGTCTGGTCCCTTCACACTTTTTTATCTTATGGCTTTAATATCACTTAATGATAATTCTTGCATGTGTCATTAATCTTATTAAGTTTTACAAAGTTGTAACATTTTTACTAACTGGGTCATTTCTTTTAGTTATATTTGCTGGCTTTTTTTTAAAGTTGAGTTTTTATGGTAACCATTGTTGATTTCCTATTATCTGGTTTTGAAGTCCTATAACACTTTCATTGTTTTGTTTTGATTGGTTTTATTCTGATTTGTATTGTTTGATTTTATTATGTCCTATGGTATGGATAGTTATTTTGAAGGAAACAAGACATTATGGTAGCCATTGCTGATTTTTTTATTATCTTGTTTTGAAGTTCTGTATTTGCTTTCTTTGTTCTGTTCTGACTGGGTTTATTCTGTTTGGTTTGGTTTGGTTTTATTCTGTTCAAAATAAAATTTGAAAAAGTAAAGTTGAGGTTTTTCTTCCAAACAAGCAATTTTCTTGCTGTGTATTTTCTTCAGGCAAACTCAATCTTTCCCATAATTTACCAGTTTTCAAAGTAAGTAATTTGCTTAATTAGTGTTGCCAATTTCAACAAATGAGATGCTCTAACTTTCTCAGTGAAAGTATCATTTAGAACACATTGATTTTCACAGACTAAGCATGATTCTGTCACCTACATCATTATTCTGAAAATATATTCATGGCAGCAGTAAGTTGTCAAGAAGCAATGAACTGAAGAGCAAAAAATACTGGCAGGAAACAGGTGACTACTACACTTCCAAGACAACGAAGTCCTCACAATTTCTTGTTATCCACATCTGGCTAAAGTATTAAAAGAAGATGCATTTAACTACAGAGGTTCTGACTAGTAAGAAGCCAAACACCATTTACCCTGAAATGTGTTGATTCAAAAACAGCTTACTAAAGTCTAGTTTGATTAAGGAAGAATGCTACTAATTTTCATTATTTAAGTAATAAAAAGTATACATATTATTTACATGGAATGTGTGCTGACTATGTGTAATAAGAAGGCTCTGGGATCTTTGCAGCGTGTTTGGTTTGAACCTATTTTGGGAACAGGAATAGTGACAGTGGGAGAAATGGTTTCTTCACTGCATTTATGACTATGCTGAGCTTTCAAAGAGGAGACAGACTAGAGTCATTAGATGGGTGTAGGAAGGTAGTTAAATGTAAACATAAGGGCAATGATTTATATGGAAGTCTTTAGCATTTCTCTTTTTCCCAGAGTTTATTTGGATAAAAAAAAAAACAAAATAAAACAAAAACCTAACATTGCAGATTTAGAAACCATTTCCTGTTACCTCAGGTTGAAGTAAAAGTAAATGCTAAATTATCCTGGTAAGGCTGCTAGTCATAGTTATAGTCTTTAACCCTGTATGTCCAAGCAATTGAATTTCTAACAGATGTTTTAGATTTCTCTCTCTCAGATGTTGCCAGCACTTCCTTTTCTGTAAATCTCAGCCATAGAATTGTGATATATCTTTTATTTCTATGCTCTGAAAGTCTAAAAAACATAACTATGGTAAATTTGTTGATGTAAAGAATAGAGTCATTTTGTATCTCTGCCCTTTGTAGGAGAGCCAGCACAATTCCCTAGAAGGCCACATAAACCTCTGGACTGGGTAAGATTTCAACAGCAAATGGTCCAATTTGGACCATACACATTTTTCTTAGGACCTATGTACTTGGACTCCTTCTGCTGTGTTGAAATTAAACCCAAGACTTAATGATACCTTTTCTTTCTGCTGGTATTTCTGTATTCATTCTCTACATTGGAATGGATTACTTACTTCCAGAAGTATGCTCAAAAGTAATTATGGTGAGAATTTTTCAGGATGAATTTTCTAGATACATAATTTGTGTCAGTGTGAAAAAATGGCTTTTGCAGAAAAAAGTAGTATGTATAATATCACTCACTTCGTAATTCAGAAAGATTTACTGCATACTTACTAGGTGTTGTGAAGAGACAAAGTCTTCAAACGATTAAATATTATATCTATTTTCTACAACTTATTCACAATTTATGACTCATCAAAGAATTACATCTATAAACAAAGGTGAAAGAATACTTTTTCCCTGAAGATCTTCAATTTAATATTTATTACATTTAAACAATAGGACAGCAGAAGATTCAAAGTGCTCCCAAGTCTCATCTTATTATCTTTAGATAAGTTTTTAAAATATTTGTTTCATGCATTATTTTCATGATTGTTTATTTATAATAAGGATCTTATGATATTGTATAATTTGTAATAGGTCAGCAGTTCATGTAGATCCCTATAAATGTCCGACTATGTGCATATTTTAAATTTCATTTAAGGTTCAAGTTCGAGATAATTTATCTTTGGTTTAAAAATAAGAGAAAAAGAAAATAGGAAACTCTTTGCACTTTGGTGGATTCTTGGTTGCAATAAACAGGATAGCTAAAGTGGTAATTGTAAGAACCCTGCTGTTATTTTTAGAAAACTGTCTCAGGTCTGTAAAAATAAAAATAAAAATCCTACCCCTAAAATCAATTAGTTACCTCTCACAGCCAATGCAGCTTTTGATGTGTGAGTTAGGTCAACTTCAAAAGGAGACTTTCTGTGCTATGGGATGAAATATAATTTTAAGATTTTTAATTCAGTGCTTCAGTTCAGCCCCAGAGGGCAATTGTATTTAATAATCTCTGCTTTGGCAAAAGCCTTGGGGTTTGGATATCCATGACTGTTAAAAATGAGAAAGTTTAATTGGGATTTGGAACTATGTCGGCTTTCTTGAGCAAGGGTAGTGATCTACCTGAATGCTTGTTCCTTCATTGAAAAACTTAAAAAGTTTCATTGTTTTGTAAACATTGACCAAAACACACTATACTGTAAAGCAAAACACCATTGTGCTTCTTTGCACTATATATGTACAGAAGACTTGCTATCATAGAGACAGTATGAACTACGAAGAAGAATTATCAGTTATAATGTCCTCTAGAAACATGTACAAATTGCCTAGATCTTGGTAATGCCTCCAAGGGGATTTGCTCATGCTATAGAAGAGACAAGAAACATAATCCTGTCTGCTACAGAAAGGTAACTTCAGTGCTCCTAGATGCTTTGCTTATGACTCTCCCAAACATTTCCTCTAGCTCCTAACTTTCCGTATCTCTGGGCTGGGCCCCAAAGAGATATTTACTTACTCTTCCCAATCTTTGCTCTGACGTGAAGAGCAGGTCCTCTGGCTCTTTTGTTTGCTAAAACTCAGCTCAGAGCATCCAGCTGAAGTAGATGTGGCCTTGGGACACTACCTCAGCTGAAGATCTATCTAGTGTGAGAATCTTAGATAGATTCCAGGCTTGGGGGAAGGTCTCTTGAGTTTAGAAATTTAACAGCTCATCTCTGCCTCACGGATCTTTCCCTCTGTGGTGGTGCTGTATATTTGGACTTCACATAGCTCTGTTAGACTTTTGAAGCCACTGCAAGAAAACCTACCTCCCAAGTTGTCCTTCCTGGAAAGGAGGATGATGGATCCTGCAGTGCTTTGCAACTTTGATTTTCTATGGTCCCATAATGTTGAGCAATCTAGTTCAGCAATGCCTCTCTTAAAGCTAGTCTGACTCAGCTGGACCCATGTTCTTGGATGTGATCGTTATTCCACAGACATTTATGGAGGGCCCATACATATTAGATATTGCTTTAAGTGCTAGACAAACAGAAATTAGGAGGAAAAAAAACCCTACTCTTGTAGACTTTATATTTTATGAGGAGAAGAAAGACAGTCATAAGCAAATGTTTTTTTTTTCTTTTTTGAAGTACGATGTGTTAGCAATAAGTGCTATGGGAAAAAATTAAAGCTAGGTAGACAAGCTGCAACTGAATATTGGGTGGTCTGGAAAGTGTTGCTGAGATGATGACTCAAATACTGTGCTAAAGGATCTGGAGATGAGGTAAGCTGTGCAGATAGTTCAGAGAAGAGCGTTCCCGGAAAAGTGTGTGGCAAGTGCAGAGAGCCAGCATGTATGTGGAACAGCAAGAGGATGTGAAGAAAGAGCGGCCAGACTGGGTAGGTTTTGGCGCGGAAATCTCCATTATTATCTCCCAAGCTTTTATTCATACCGGCCAGGGTGGCACTGGGGAATTCTGAGCAGAGGAGATGCCCTCTAACTTACTCTTTCAAGGATGAGCCTGGGTGTGGTGTTAGATGGACCACCTTGGGCCACGGACGCAGGTTAGGAAGACAATTAGGAGAAAGCTCTGCCATTTGTAATATGGGTGGGGTTCACTGTGTAATAAATAGTATAGGTGGGTTTAGAGGAGGGTGGCGACAGCACAGCTGTCAAAAGTGTTCCGATGATGAACGTATTTTGAAAGTAGAGCAGATATAATCTGCTCAAGGTTTAGAGGTAGGGTGTGAAAAACCCAAAGTTGACTGCAAGGTTTTTGGTTTGAACAACCCTACGGGAAGAATTGCTGCTTACAAAGGTAAATTAGAACCCCGATCTTAGTTTCTAAGAACACAACTTTGTATAAGTAGCGTAATCACTTTATTTAACTCCCTTTTCATTTTTTAAAGGGGATAACCTTATCCACTTTGTAGTTGATATAAAAGCTAGAGATAATGCTTCCAAAGATCTTGCGTGGTACCTGATACTGGTGAGCAGTTAATCATAAACAGAATTCTTATCGTTACTGTTATTTGGGAACAAAAGAACAAGTCTTGGCTTTCCTCCATCATAGACCTTCAAATATTTGAGGACAGTTTAATGCTTGTTCCGAGTCTTCTCAGCATGTTTTCAGTCTCTCTTCTGGAGGCTGGCTGCGTTCTGTGACTCTCCTTGGTGCATTTATATTTACACAGATTTTGTGGTTTATCAAATGAATGGAGAAATGTTAGAAGAAGACTTTACACATTTTCCAAGCATTGGCAAAAGGTTCAAAAATCTGTATGTGAATTGCTAACATTTTAACCATTCAATTGTAAATGGAAAAGCTTCATTTATGACCGTCATAGAGTCAAAAGACAAACATTTTTCAGGATAATGGAAATTCAGTATTTGTATTATTTCCTTTTCATCATAACTCTTTGTCATATCCCAGTACTATAGTGCCATTTTTTGTGACACTAGACTTTAACACCTCCAAGTTACAAAACCAATCCTGCTCAGCCACAGTGCAACTTTAATTGTCCGTGGTTCTGAGATACAGATATGATCTTGATGTCTGCCATTTACAAAAGGGTTGACAGTTGCTCTAGCCTTACAGACCTTCCCTTCCTATGAATCAGATATGTGAGGGGAAAAGTGTAAAGAGGAGGAAGACATCAGATGAGCTCTATTTGGTTTGATAACTATGTACAGAGAATCAGATGTTTAGAACAAAACTTCAATACAAAAGGAAGTGTGGGAGATCACACAAAATAAGACCATATCTTTGGCCATCATAGTTTGAATATTTAAAATTAAGAGATTGGACTAATTTCTTAAAGTGGTATCCATTCTAATCCTGTTTCCTTCCTGCGCACACACTCCTAAACTCAGTAAAAATAAACGTTAACATCCCACCTGCCATCGCAGGGATTACAGGCTTCTGAATACTTTTCATGGACAATCAAACTTTGTGGGTCACACTGTACCCAGCAGACAGACACGGTCCAAATCTTAAGCTCTATTTGTGAACAGAAGCGAGAAATTAAAGCTCAGATGTGGAGAAGACAACCTTGTCATTGATACAGTTGGGATCCTCATGCTACCTATGATTTTAATGTTCTTTATGCGAGAATAAACCTTTACTATTTATTTTTAAAAGTGTAATGAACATCACGATACATTTGAATTACTTAGTGCAATGCCTGAAACAGTACACACCCGACAGGTGTGTTTCCAGCAGCAATAATGGGAGCGTTTTTATTTTACATGTGTCTGCCCGGTGCAGCGCTCTCTGTATTCATGGAGAGTAGCCAGAGTATTCGGCCCCTCAAAGTAGCAGCACCACTGACTTAACTTGCTAATAAACTGGAACTTCACACCTGCTCCCAGCCATCCCCCGAGGGCCTGGGAGGTAGGAACACAGTTGAAAGGGCCCGGGGATTGCTGGCTGGTTTAAAAATTCCCAGCTTTTGCGTTGGTCACACGTATATTCACACTTGCAAATGAAATATGTCTTTGTGTAAGACCAAAGAGGCTGAGTGAAGCTGGCAGCTTGGCTCACAGATGCTTTCATGCCTTTCATCCCCCCTTTTCTAATTTCTATGTAAATCTAGGAAGGCATGCACGGTGACTCTCTCCAGATCTTCTCAGTGAAAGGCTGAGTGTCAACCAACCCAGCAATTCTGAAGGAATCTGGGGGTGATGTGGTAGTAAGGTCTGACCTAGGCCAGGGGTGTAGGAACGTGCACACACGCAGCCTGTGTGCATTCTGGGTACCTGCCCTGTGCTGTGTGCCCACCTGTACAGTTCCTCCTGGTGCTGCTTTGCTGACGCTGTGGGTTAAGGTTAATGGTCTCCACCAAAAATGCATCTGAAATGCCTTTCTACTTAACATTTTTAAAGACCAGATATATTTTGATAGTTTATACAGAGGCTTTTAAATTTGTATTCTGAAACATTTCTGGTAGAATTTAAAGTAAAAGTTTGAAGCATTTACGTGTAATTAAAAGAGCAAAACCCAAATGTTCTAGTCATTATTGTCTCATTTTATTTTATTTTATTTTGTGTGAATATTGAAACATTCATAATGTTCTCCAGGAAAGAGCTGGCACTTTTCACCAATTATTTGTCATGTGATGATAACATTAATCTTTTCCCTCCCAGAACGTACTATTCATAGGGGGATAATTTGTTTATTTAGTCACTACAGTATCTCTAGCGCTTCTAACACCATAAGTTAAATGTAATATTAAGCATAGAACAAACCTAGATTTTAGATGCTCAGTGCAATAAATATAAAGAATAATGAGAGTGCCCGAATGTCTTCATTTGCACTGTGTTTTTTTAACACAATACAAAAGCCTGGATAAATTATAAACAATGGAAGTTTATTTGACTCACAGTTCTGAAGGCCAAAAAGTGAAAAAGCAAGAGACCTGTTTCATGAGGGGCTTCCGGCTGTGTCAAGATATGTTAGAAGGACAAGGAAACACATCCCACTCAGGGGAGAAGTAGGGTCTAAGTCACCATTAACCTACTCACCAAAAACTATACTGTTTTGCAGTGATGGATTTAATTCCTCCATGATTTAATTGTTTCTTAAAAGTCTACCTCTCAATACTGTTACAATAGCAGTTAAGTTCCAGCATGAATTTTGGAGGGGACGTTCAAGGCACAGCAGAGATATTTGTAGGATGGACCTTTAGTGTTAAGGTATTCTAAGAGAGGAATTGAATTATTTGTGAAATCTCAAATTCTCAGTAGATCTTCAGAGATTTTGGTTGTCAATCCAGGGTAGAGCCCAGGATTATGTATTTTATCAAGTAGCTTAGCACTCCTGAGTTTCCATAAATGATAATAAGGCAGGGTTTCATTGAACCTAACTTTAAGAGACATTCATCTTGCATTTGCTTCCTGATTACATGTACCGAATAACTGATATTCTGAATGTAGTGACATTTTCCCCTTTCTTCATTTTACTTTGTGATGTTTCATTACCAAAAGTACGTTAAAGAAAGGCATTTTGGCTCTGTTTTCCTCTGCATTCCTTAGTTTAGTTACATCATTTTGGATGCTGGTTACAAAAGGAGACTTCTACTTAGCAGGAGATCAGGAATGGAATGACTGTTGTCTTGAAACAAGTCCAGGATATGTATAGGAGAGGGAAACAAAGCAAACAAATAAAACTAGTTAGTGCATCTTCATGGGAACAGAAAGAAGACAGGAATGATTTTTGAATTATGAGCAGAAGGAGCAAGCATTGGTGAAGAGGGGTGTGGTCTGTGTGCTTAGGGACAGGAGAAATTTAACAGAGTGGAGGTTTGATTTGGGTGGGTTTGAGATCCGTCTTTCAGATTGGTGGGACACTCTTCTAGGTGTATCTGGGTGGCCAGGAAGGCGTGGCTTTGGGGTCTTGTCTGCCACTCACTCCTTCCTCGCTAGAATTGTCCCTATGCTCTGATTGGCCACTGTGAACTAAATAGCTTTGCTCTGCCACTCTCTTCCATCACGATGCTCCTGCCTTGGATCCAGCTGACCACAGACTGAAACCATGAGCAAACTAAGCCTCTCTTCCTTTCTTAAGTTGTGCCCATTGGGTATCTCAAGTCAGGGATGAGAAAGCTGACTACTGCAAGAGTCTAGTGATAGAAGCGAGGAAAACAAAAGCCATCAGCTTAGAGGCTCCAGGTTGCTTCTGGGAGTGAAGCTGTGCTTTAGGGAATTGTGCCTGGAATTTAACCAGAAAGGACCTCACATCCCCAAGCAATTAGAAATAGGGAGTAGGCTGGCCACCCTGAGCAGGAAACAGGTTGGCCCTGAAACATGAGCTTTGGCACTGCAATTTGCCAGTTTGGCCTCGGTGAGTGAGCTGGGTAGTTACGAGCGATTCATGTGCTGCTTGGGCTCTAAAATGGTTTATCCTCGAGTAGAAAACTGTTACGTTTGCTCATTTGTTTTTATTGAAATGAGCGGCCGACACAGAAGAAGGTATGGATTGGGCGCACAGGGGCCCGACTGTGGTTTAAACATCGCCTTATAAAAAGAGAAAAAAATCTTATTTGACCTTGGGAATAAAACCAGTAAGTGGTGAAGCGGGAAATTTTGTGTGTGTGCCTCAGGCAGTCAGCACACAGCTGTCAAGAGCTGCTAATTGAGAATCTGAATGAATGACAGACTCCTTCAGGACACGCCAGCCTAGAAGGAATGGGTAGGTTTACAAGGTCATTTTAAAAACGTACCTTTATTTTCTGCTCATTCCACTCATAACTTAGACAGTTCAGATGATACCATTAGCTAGCTGTAAAAAATTGGGTAGGAAATTTAATTTCTCTCCATATACTCAAACAATATATTCTCCTGTTTTTTTTTTTATTTTTTGTTTTCTCATTTTAGAGGAAAACACATTGACTTTATCATAGGTAGAAATTAGCATCCTTACTAAAATCACAGAGATGCAGCCTAGCTCTAGAATTCAATATTCAAATAGATTTGTAATATAAATGATTTGTTAATAAAACACTTACTTTGTAGTACAAAGAACAATGGCTAAGAGTTCTTGCTCTCAAGTCCTTGCAGTCAAGTAAAAACAGAGATTCCAAACCTCACTGTGGCGATAGTCTAGGACCAAGAGTTCAAGTTGTTTTGTGTAATATTCTAAATGGAAGAAAACAGAAAACCTCTAGGGTTTATAAAAAAGAAACTGGCAAAACACATGGAATAAATGAGCATATTCCCGCTGGACATTTGTGTGGGAAAAGCCGGGGTAGGGAATCCTGGATCAAGTTTATGTGAACAATTCTCCAAGCAAGTGTACACAGGGCTTGGGTGCTGAAAGCAGCTATTGGTATCCTAGAGGGGTTTCAGTGCACTCAGCACCTTTCTATTCTTTTTGCAGTGAGTTCTGAGTAGACTGTCTTCATTTATTATGCAATTGCTCAGAATTCTCTGCCAGACACAATACTAATAGGCCATGGGTGATGGATTGGACAGGACTGTAGCCATTTTGGAGACCAAGTGCTGTGAGGGATAAAGGTGAGGAGGCTGTGAAGGTTCAGTGAGGTGGTGAGACTGCTAGCATGAAGTTAATTCACACCAACCCAGGGAGTCAGAAATTGCCAGGAAGACGTGATTTAGCCTAGAGGAGAATAGATGGAATTGAACATTCGGAGTTCAAGAAGCCGGAGTAAATTCCAGACAGAAGATGGAAGGTTACAAAAGAGTGAAAAAAACTGGAGACAATGGAACAGAAAGTAGCAGGGCTGATGGTAGTTATCTGGTTTGCTTGAACTAAATGGATCAAAGAAAAGGCACAGCTGGAAACGGAAGCTGAGATCTTTGAATAAATAAATTCATGGAGGAATAACACTTGATTACTTAGCGTAACAACTTGGGTAGCAGTAGAAGAACAGAAGGAACGTGTGGAAAGGGATTTGCTAGAAGAAAAGCCTAGTCCTTTTCTGTAGAGTGGGCATTGTTAACGTAACTAAGAGGGTCTAGTAACTGATGCAGGAAAAATATCTAAACAAGAGACACCATTGATCCCAGAAAAGCATAGCCTGTATGTCTTGGAGTGACGGGGAAGGGACGTGACTGGTCACGGAGAGGGAATGCGCTGCTTCTGAAGAAGGCTGGCTCCAGCCGTGGTTGCCTTGTGAAAACTGATTTCTAGTGTGGCCAAATATTCAAGAGAAGCTGGAAGTTCATATTTTAGATTGGAAAGGAATTCAAATTTGAAGAAAACAGTGGACTTCAGCGTTTTGTAGGCCAAACCAAATAGGCCTGCGGGCAGTTGGTGTGAGACCTCTGGTGATTGCTTAGGAGCCCTGAGAGCAAGGTGGGAGAGGGAAAGTGCTCACATTTGAAAAGAAATCAAAGTACACCATTGCTGGGAATAGCAAAGGCCCATGTGGAAAAGCCACAGCTTGTTTGATTATTTGTTCAGCGTCTGTCTCCGCAGACTGTAAACGCCTGGGGAGAGGAGACTCTCCCTGTTTTAGTCCTCAGTACCTGTGCAGTGCCTAACATAACACAGCTTGCAGTGAGTGTTTATTAAAAAGACAGTATTCTTAGAAACCGGCCCTTAAATTTTGTGACAAGGGCTAACTTCTATTTTTTCTTTACTTTAGATAAAAGAGGAGAAAATTAATGTGTGGATAATTATACTAATGGTATAATTTTAACTTATATATAATACATATATATATATAATGTATATATATGATATCATTTATGTATACCCTTTGATTTTAGCAAAATACATTCATGTAAAATACCACAAAATCCTTAGTCCATGACTAAGGACTTAGTTCTGACTATGGACTGTGTGGAATCTCTGAACTGACTGTGATAACGATGCGCCTCTAATCCAGAAGCTTCCTCATCCATTGAACGAATTCTGAACTCAATGTAGCCCAAAATAACCTCCATGATCTGGAGGTTTTGGATATCCTCTGAGACTTATCTTCATTTTTACTGTTTTCCAATCTTAGGATGAGTGAATAGGTGAGTGGTTCTTGGCTGCTGAGAGCTGCTTCCATGAAGAATCTGCAGAGGACACTGGTTCCTAACGATAGTGGTCACGATTCACGACAGCTAAGTCTTGGAAGTGACCTGGATGTTGATCAACAGATGACTGGATAGAGAAAAGTGGTATTTACACACAGTGAGATACTACTCTGTCGTAAGAAAGGATAAGTTTGAGTCACTTGTAGGAAAATGAATGCAATTTGTGACACTAATATTAAGAGAAACAAATCAGATGCACAGCTTAAATATCACATGGTGTCTCTTACATGAGAAACCCAAAATATAAATATAGATAAAGAGCAGAATAAAAGACAGATAATAGAAGATAGAGAGACATTTGGCAAAGAGAAATGTGGTCAAGCGTTGAGGGGAGAGGGAGTGAGGAAGAAGATAAAAAGAATCGAGATGTGTGATGTGCATGTACCAATGACCTGTGAGGAATGTGATCACTGCATACTACACTTATGTACACGTAAAAAATAAAAATGGAAAGAAAAATTCAGTGATAGCAGAGAGGAAGATTTGAGATGTTACCAGGTGTCAAACCAAACCAGCAGAATTGGCCAAAAGCTTGTGATAGAGCTCAGGGTTCTCAACTCTAGAAATGTGAGCATTACTGTCGTCCCAAAACAAAGTTGTGTCTAACTGCCCTTTGTACATAGAAGTACCAGTAAGTAAAGATGAATTATCATTTTTAAAATTTGTTATTGCTGGGAGTTTTCTTGCCCACTTCCATGCCAGTTTTATGATTATTCTGTTTGTGAACGCAGTACACAATATTCATATAATAGGGACATGAACTAGAAATTTTGTAATTTTGTAAAATGTCTTTTATAGTCTACATGGTCTTTTACCTACTTTATGTGCTACTATAGGGGTTCTCCAAGCATAGACTAAGGAACACTTAGATGAGAATAAACCACAATGCTTGTTGAAAACAGATTCCTAAAATATTATAGGTACAATGAATGTAACTCTCTTACAGCGGCTCAGGATTTTGCATTTTTATCAAGTTGCCCTAATGATTCTGATGCTAAGGAAATTTAAAACCCATTCTTTGAGAGTATGCGGTCAGCCTACTAGTGGCACCATTTATATCAGTGGGTGGTCCTCTTCTCTTTCTTTCCTAGACTAGCAGAGAGCAAGCGCCATAAAAATGCTACCCGTGAAGTCTGGCCAGGGGATGTCTGTGCACACACCTGCATTCCAGATGGGCACATCTGAACAGCTCGTGCTGTTGATCCAGCTTTGGCAGATGTCATGCGCCACTTGCTTAATTCAGAGTGAATTGAAAGGATGATGATTTCACACTGAAACAGTGAGTCATTTTCTTTATTTATTCTTTTTTCCTTCCCCCTTGATTTGCCATCATTTTCTTTTTCATATTAAATACCAAGGTGTAAACAATGCTGATGGCTTTGCTTGTGAGGACTGAGCACTTTGCAGGGCAGGTTTCAAGGCCATGGTACTGCCATCTGCAGGGACAGCTGCATCTGTTTTTTTTTTTTTTTTTTTGGAGAATCAGGTTTTTTTTTTTTTTTTGCAATCAAATCATCTCACAATTTGAAGTTTACCAACTAATGAGTATAAAGGTATGCAGAGCAGAATTAAAGTTTAAAAAGTTAAAAAATTGTAATTTTTCTTTTTTTTCCTAACACAAGTATTAAATAGATGATTAATCTCAATCACCAAAATTACATCTTTACTAGAGGTCATCTTGTAAAGAGATCAAGAGATCTCTCCTATCTCCCCCACGTGCATAAATGGCACTGGTTTTCCCACAGGGGCATCAGAGACCAAAGTGCCCTCTATTAGAAAGGGGGCAGGGGCTGAAGGGTGTATATACTTCAGTGCCAGATTGCTTGCATTTTGTGTCTTAGCCCTGAGTTCAATTCCCAGCAGTTCACAACAGCAGCCACAGCAATTGTACACACAGCACAGACACAAACAACACATACACACCTACACAGGATTGGAGCAGAAATCCTACCTCTCAGGCAAAGGATGAACTCTAGTTGCCTGTTATGTGATTCTTAATAAATCTTGCTAATTGTTGGAGCATAAAAATAAATGAAGTTTCCACAAGATATTTTAATAGAACCGTTATAAGGCATTCTGACAATTAGAGAGAGTTACTGCCGTGTGCAGATGCACACACACGAGAGGGACGGCAATATTTCTTATACAAGTCAAGCCACTCTCCTAGGTGCTTTGACTGTACTACCTCATTGAACTTCATAAAAACCCTACAAGGTAGAGGTCTTTTCCACTTTAGAGATGAGTAGACTGAGACTTTTAAAGGATAATGAACTCACTGAAAGTTGCACAGTGGCAGAATTAGAATGTGGCTTTAGGTTATCTGTCTCCAGACTTCATGCTTGTCACTGCTGCTCTGTAACTGCTAGAAGAGATAATGGGAGAAGCACTGGTTGTTGGCGATTAATGAATTGTGCTGAAGAAAAGAGAATCTGGAAATATTCTAAAGAGAAGGAATTTAACTGTTAGAATGGATAGACCAAGCTGGAGTGGCAAAAGAAAAATCTCCCTATTTTACTACCACGTGGTTAAAACTGCCCTTTGCTGGAAAGTGTGGTTGGGAAAATGAAAAAGTAGTCAAATTATTTGTGTGCTATCTCTGCTGATGTTGTCCAGCAATGCTTCTTCTTCTAGTCTGTGCAAGATTGTGCGATGAAAGCTGAATATTGGGGATAGAACTCGGGACCTCGCGCTTGCCAGGCAGGCGCTTCTGCCGCTGAGCTAAGTCCCTGACCTCCTTTTCCTTTTCCAGTCTCCGTTTTCCTTTTCTGATATCAAAATTTTGGAATAATGAAAAAAAACTATGACACTGAATAAAAATAAATATTCTCATCAAATAAAAAGTAACTATTCTTTAAGGATGAGAATGAGGCTTTCATAGAGTGTTTCATGATCAGAGTTATGGCCAATTAACTGTCACACTGAATTCACCCATGTCAGGAAACTCTTGAAATAAATAGAATAAATTCTGCATTATTAAAAGAATAAATAAAGTGATGTGTAGGAAGTCATATAGCATTTAGTTTTATCTCCCTCTTTGATTTTTATGACTTTAAAGCTCCCAAAGACATTATTTCAATTATAAACTGAGAACATAATGCTGTTGAAACAATTACATTGACTTTAACAGAGTTGGCTTAGACAAAAATATATGCAGCAGCTTGCACTAGAGGTTTATAATGACAGTGTGATGCTGTTGGAATAGACGTATCTCATCACAACATTAGTGAACTTCAGGTTTATCATGGTGCTTGACTATGTAATTCACCAGCAAGTAGCTTCTTCTGTCTTAGGAAAAATAGGAGATACACAAATCATGCCTCAATCTGCATGAGCTGATGGGAAGGGAAGGGAAGGGAA
>PVLA01006230.1:103879-128339 GCA_004027455.1 Hydrochoerus hydrochaeris | reverse complement strand
CTAGATAACCCGACGGAGATTCATTAGCCAATTGTCTTACCTCTGAAACCTTGGACAAGTTTGTGGGTCTCTTGGCGGCACGTCTGAGGGCTCTAAGGAACAACTGGCAATACTGGGCTAGAGCCTCCCTACCTTCCTTGGTGTTGGGGTTCCAGTCAGGTCGAGTCAAAGGGAAATTCTGGTTCAGGTGATCTGGGTCCGAGGATGAATTTCCATCTGGATCCAGCACTGCCCTTTGTCCCAATCCCTGAATGTGCTCTCTCTCCTCGGCGGTGAATAACACCCACAGTATCTGCTGACAATCATCCCAATTGGGACGATGGGTGGAGAAAATGGATTCTATCAAAGTAATGATACCTTGAGGGTCTTTGGAGAATGTTGGGTTTTGCCCTTTCCAATTATATAGATAGGAAGTAGAGAAAGGAACACAGACAAAATGGGGGCTTAGAGTTGGGCATCTCCCACAAGGGGCAAAGCGCGGGAGTGGGGGCTGTGGGGGAGGAGTCTGGTGACTCTGGGTGTGGTTGGCTCCTGGTCCGGATAGGGCTCAGTGGACGATGAGGAGGTTCCTCTTCTTCCAGCAGTGCTGGTGGTGATGCAGGTGGAGCCGACAGGCGGTAAGGGGCCGGTAGCAGGGACTCCACATCTCCCTCCGGTAGGACTGGTGGGGCAGGTGGTGGTTTTTCTCTTAGCGGTGCCAGCAACAGAGGGTTACTGGGCTGCTGCCTGGAAACCTTAAGAAACTTTCTTAACCAGGGAGGAGAATCAAAAATAAGATCAATCCAAATCTGTATATAGACAATTTGGTCAGATGAGTCAGAGGGCTGAAGCCGTATCTCCGGACTGCCTCCGCGATAGCCATGTCGAAGCTACCAACAGATGGCCATTCAGGGACTCCACAAGGCCACTCCAAGGATGCGAGCACGTGAAGTCTCCCGGGATGAACAGGTTCTCTGTATCCCTGGGCTCTTTGCTTAAATTCCTTAAAATAATTAAGAACTAGAGTTAGAGAAGTTAAAGGCACAGATGAAGATCCTTGTCCCATGGTGACTAGTAAGAAAATGGTCGGTAAAACACACACACAATAAGGCAACACAGAAGATACAAAAAACACCAACAATGCACACACAACCTCTTCTGTCCCCTCTCGAGTGTCCTAGAAAGAAATACCAGTGAAATCCCCTAGGCAGCATTAGATCTGGAACGGAGTCAAGCGAAAAGCAGTTCCTGGTTCCCAAACTACAAACAGGTAAATTCCAATACCTGACCGTACAAATTACGAACGTTTAAATTCCAATACCCAACCGTAGAAATTACGAACGGTTAAATACCCGAACGTACCAATAGGCAAAATGCCCCCAAACCCAGAGGGCATCCCACTCCGGTGTAGAAAGAGCACTCAGGCTCCTCTACCAAATGCAAATGCGCGCCAAAATACAAATGAACCAAGGAAAAGCATACATAGAAAAGATACAGAGTAATGACCCAATGAAATGACTTGAGAAAAGAAAAAGGGGGGCCATTTGGGGGGTCCTTGGGGTTAATCCCGGATGAGCCCCCAAATGTTGCACCCCAAAAGGCTGCACCCCAAAATAAAATGAAAATTGTAAAAAGGCAAAAAGAATAAAAAGGCCAAGATGTCTTGGAGGAAAAAGAAAAGAGTGCTTTAATATTTAGGCTGGCATCCAGTGACACAGCATGAGGATGGAATTTACACTGCTGTGCAACTGGGCTAAGATTTGGGGTGGTTTATAAAGGGAAAAACCACAAAGGTGGGGGGAGCCACCTGTGCATTCCTGAGGAAACAGGACATCCTGTTGTTTGCCTAGGGTCCGAGTACAGAGGTTTGTGGCTAGTCTATTCCAGGGATACATTATGCATGCAGGCGGTGGGCATTAAGGGAGGAACACAATTACTGGAGTCAGGAGAAGTACAAAGTGGGATTTGGGACAAAGGTTGCGGTTTAGGTCAAAGGGTGTGGCGCATACAGAACAGAATGGTGGCGCTTGAGTTAGATTACAACAATTACAGCAAAGGAAGGACAGTTTACATCTGCCCAAAAACTCGGCAAAAGAATTCTGAAGCAGACTGGTGAATAGACAGGTGAAACTTGACAAGAACCCCCAAAGAAAACAGGGGAACCACAGGCTGGGGATTTAGCTCTGCAGCACAGCAGCTGCCTGGCAAGTGCAAGGTCCTGAGTTTGATTCCCTGTGCACATACATGAAAGAAAGGAATATTAGGAAGCCCCGCAAGACGCCAAACACGGCCTACCAAAGAAGACAGGAAAGCAAAACACAGCTGCTATCAATGTAAGCGACACTTGTGTATGGCACATGTTCTCATGTGTGAGACTTACAGATTTTATATTTTATTTTATTGATGTTCCATTTTCCTGGTAAGTGCATGTTGTATAATAGAACAAGAAGCTGCTGATGAACTCTGAAGACAAGAGAGGTGGTAGGCACGGCCTGCCCGACAGGAGAGGCAAGCTCTGCTTGTGCGCTGTCGGCGTGGTGGGACTTGTGTACGGAACACGCTGCAGTCCCATGTGAACACTGCCTCAGATGTGATAACGGGTGGAGATTATCTCTTGCTTGTATCCTCATTGTAGTCAACCTAGGAATTTATTTCCACTCTTATTTTTTTAGACCTTGTAAGCAGGTAAACAGTTGGTGTTGAAAACATTGATGCGTATTTTACACACATTACATATTTTAAAAATTGAACATTTTATGTTATTGATATTTTATTTTCCTGCTAAGGACACATTGTTTGATGTAATAAAACTCATAAAATTAAAATTAAAAATTCATCAATAGAAATACTCCTAAAAATAAATGTGGGTGTCACTGCCCCCATAATGTGCCTTTTGTAAAAATTTGCCATGATGCCCTTGGGGACTACGGGAGACATACAAAATAAAGGCAGAGGTGCCAAGCATCACCCTGCTCCTAGTTACCCATCGGGCTACATCCAGCTGGGCATGGTGGCCACGCCTGTAATCCCAACACTCAGGAGGCTAAGACAGGAGGATCTTTTAGAGTTCGAGACCAGCCTGAGCTACAAAGTGAGCTTAAGGCCAGCCTTAACGGCATACTGAGACTCTGTCTAAAAAAGACCAAAAAAAAAGTTAGATCCAATGAGCCCCAATACAATATTCTTAGCTTTCTAGAGTTTCAACTTTAACATGATACCAAGGTGCCTTGGTTAGTGGGGTACTTCTGTGAGAAAGAGCGTCAGCACTAGTGTCTTTTAGAGGCACAGAGAAGGATACAATGTCTTTAATTGGATTCTTCGTAGAATGAGTAATTCCTCTTAGAACATTCTAGTTCTTCCAGTGCCTCCCTTTAGTAACTCTGTCCCTTTAGTTCACAGCTAGGTATCTGTGTCAGTCAGTTTTGCATTTCTCTGACAAAATACTCCACACAATCATCTAAGAAGAAAAGGGTTGTTCTGGTTCACAGCTTCAAGGGCTGCAGTCCATGGTCACTCAGCTCTGTTGTAGCGCAGTACATCATGGGAGTGGGTGGCAGAGGAGCAAAGGGCTGCTCACCTCATGGTGTCCAGGAAGCAAGGACAGAGGGGAAGTGACCAAAATCCCAACATCCCCTTCAAGAGGACTTCCTTCCACACGGCCCCAAAGCCTTAAAGGTGCCACCACCACCTCACAGTGAAGAGGGCAGGTGAGCAAGCCCGCAGCATCATGGGCTTTTGGGACATTCATTTCTCAGCTCTAGCAATACCTTGACAGCAGCTGCAGTAGACTGGAATCCAGCGATCCCTGGGCTAACCATCCAATTAAGCCTGGTGGGAGTTTCCTGTGTGACCAGGGTGGTGCTGACTCCACGAGTAGTCTCCACATATGGGATGTCACCGGATCAGAACCAGAACAAAATAACTTGACCCAGATGGTGGTAGTTGAGGAGTTGCTACCATACACGGGGAACCCACATTGCCGCCAGAATCTGAAAATGCCAAGTGGTTTGGTGCCTTTGAACTTGGACGATGTTAGCAGCTTCCAGAAGCTATAAGATAAAACCACACTGGAGAAAGCAAATACATCTGAAGCCTGTTCAGTTAGGTAGTTATCCGGACTGAAGCGCAGATGTGTAAATTTTCCAGGCTCTGTCATTAGCCTGGCTGGAGAGCAGGACGAACTGCAGTCTCCGGTCCCGCTCCTGCGTAAGAAACGTAGATTCTACCTCCCCCGTGTGGTAGGAGAGCGACTATTTAGGTGTAAAAGTCTTCCCTTTTCTCTCTGTGATCCCCTAGGCAGACACCGGACTTCTTCCTGGTCCAAACAAGCCTTTGGTCCCATTCCACACAGCAGGTAAAAAACAGACTACCCATCAGGTTTGAATGGGAGAGGACTCTCAGGTGACTGCACTTTAGCGTGTGCCCAAAGGTAACCTGGGCTTGGCAGATGATTAACAAAGTAAAAAGCTGCTTCCAGCTGCACCAGAGACTCAGTCTCCTTCAGTTTCCCGCACTCTCCTGTTACAGTGGCCCCCTCTTCTCTTCGCATTCACTTTCTGGGGTTCCAGGTACCCTAGTCAATCTCTGCCCATAAATATTAAGTGAAGATTTTCAGAAATGATTTACGTTTTAAGACTGTGATGAAATCTAGTACCAGCCCCATCATCTAGTGCAGGACATGAATCATTCCTTTACCCACAGTATCCACACTGTTGGTCACTTTGTAACTAAGTGATCAAGCGATACAGGCAGTATCATAATACTTATGCCCTGTTTGCCATGGTTTCCTTGGGTTTAAAATAAGTCAAGTGCAATGGTGTATGCCTGTAATCTCAGTACTCTGGGAAGTGGGAGGGTTACAAGTTCAAGCCTCTTTCAAAGTGTGATTTAATTAGAATCATCCCTGTAGTTAGTACATAAATTTTATGCAAAAAAATCCCTAAATTTAATCATTGTGATTTGTGATTGTTGATACTGGAGATTGAACCCAGGACCTTTGCACTGAGTAACATCTCTGGTTCCTTTGTACTTTTAATTTTGAGATATGGTCTTGCTAAGTACATGCCAGGGACACTTGTACACTTATTTACAGAAAACTGATATATATTTATTATGTTGAGTATTAATTGATATCTTTACTATGTTGAATCTTCCAATCCTTGAAATCTTGAGTCTCTCCAGTCATTTCTGTCTCCTTTGATTTATTTCATTAGAATTGTGTAGTTTTCAGGTAACAAATTGTAATCTCATTTTGTTAGATTTACACCTAAGTATTTTATGTTTTAAGCAATTGTATTTGATATTGCATGTTAATGTAAGTGTTCATTGTTAAATACAGAGAAATAAAATTAATTTTTGTATGTTTAGCTTGTATATTTCACCCTTGCTGAGCTTACTTGTTCATTCTTGGAGGTTTTGTTATTGCTGTTTGGGGTTATCTTGTTAATTATTGTTATTTTTTTCTTTGGGATTATCTTTTTAATTTTAATTTTTTGTCTCACTTGCAGTACATAATGGTCACATTCCTCTGGGGGGTTGGGACACACACATAACACACCTTCATTTCGTTCACCCTCTTTCCCCACCCTCCACTGGGTCGCCCTTCACCTTGGTGACCTCCTTAGGATCATCTGTGTATAAAATTACATCCTCGCAAAGAACCATCTATCTTTTTGTTTCCAATCTTAAGCTTTTATAGTCTTAATTCCTTAAAGAACTGAGCCCTAGAGCTCAGACCATGGAGGGACTCAAGGAACAGCACAGAAAGGCAATTTGCCCGCCCTCTCGCTAAGCACCCCTGGCATGAGGCAGGAGAAGAATCACTCAGCAGCTCCCAGGAGCCTACTGGTGAGCAGGCTAAGAATTAAACCCCCCGCCCCCTGTTAGCAAGTGAGCCAGAGATCTAGACATCTCTTGAGAGGTTGACCATATGCAGTGTAGTAAATAGGGGGGATTTCCTTCTACCATCTCTTTGAAGGCAAATATTGTTATCACTGTTTTGCTTTGTTCTGATTAATGATATTGCTCTATTCAATGTTCTGTTTTGATAAGTTCTAGAATGTCCTGTATTTCCTTTGATTTGGCTTTACCTTACTGAAAGAACAACTGTTGTGAAGATAATGGGATATACTATTGTACCTGTTACTGTTATGCCAGTAACCTGTTGAGGGTTTCTGTACCAATTTCACTGCACTCTCTCAGTTGGCTTTTTTCCGTCTTGTTCTGTTATATTTTACTAATAATAAAAAATTAAAATAAATAAAAAATAAGAAGTAAATAACAAAAAAACAGATCAGTAAGGTATTGAGCAAGCTGAAACATGATATAACTAAACAGATAAGCAAAAGGAAGAAAAGAAAGCGGTCTAAAGGATATAAGTGCTACATTTAAGTGTGTAGGATTGATGACCATGTTGCTGGGTTTTTGT
This sequence comes from Hydrochoerus hydrochaeris, assembly GCA_004027455.1. NCBI lineage: Eukaryota > Metazoa > Chordata > Mammalia > Rodentia > Hydrochaeridae > Hydrochoerus > Hydrochoerus hydrochaeris. Next base: position 121,933 of record PVLA01006230.1, on the reverse strand, counting down.
TGGATCATTGAATGGAACTGTTCGCAGCCTCACTGTTTGAATGTCCACCTTGTATGCTTTAATTCTGTAACTCGAACAACTATATCTAGAAGACAATGTGTAATTTATCAACTAGTGATTTCTTACTGTTTATTTTTTCTTTTCCATTGAAATTCAGTATTGTTTCTTCCCTTTTTTTCTGTTTTGCTATTTTTTCTCTTTAAATAAAATTAAAAATTCTTTGAAGAACTGGCAGCTTGTTTTCCAAAGCGGCTGCACTGCTTGGCATTGCCAGCAGCGCTGTGTAGTATTATGATTTCTACACATCCTCACGCACTTGTTACCATCTTGTGTCTTGATTTTAGGCATTGCAGCGAGTGTGATGAGCTATCTCACTGTGGTTTGGACTTACACTTCTCCAGTGACTAGTGACGTCAGGCATCTTTTCATTGCTGATTGGCCATTGATATCTTTCTCTTTTTTAAATTTTATTTTGAAGGTAATAGAAATACAACAGAACAAGATAGAACAAAGCCAATTGAGACAGTGCAGTGAATTTGATATAGAACTTCACAGCAGGTTACTGGGATAACAGCAATAGGTACCATAGTATATCTCATTATCTTCACAGTAGTTGTCTACTCAATTAGGTATAGCAAAATCAAACCAAAAACAGAACATTATAAAATCAATCAAAAGAGAATGAAAAGAGTAAAGCAATTAATCATAATGAAACAAAACTGGAAACAACACTTGCTTTCAAAGAGAAGATAGAGGAGGCCCCCAATATTTGCTATATTGCATACAGTCATCCTGCCAAGAGATGCTCAGACCTCTGTCCCCAGTTGCTAATGGTGGGGGGGGGTTTGGTAGGCTCACAGGAAACACGACTGGGTCTGCTCCTGGCTAACGCCAGAGGAAGGTGCTTATCCAGAGGGCGGGCGAATTGCTTCTTTGTGCAGCCTCCTGGGTTCCAGCATGGCCGTGGCGGGATCTCAGGGGCCGCTCTCTGATTCTCCTGGCTCACGCCGGAGAAAGGCACTCACCAAGAGGCTGGCGAATTGCTTCTTTGTGCATCCTCCGGGTTCCAGCAGTCCATTGATAACTTTCTTGGAGAAATGTCTACTCAGGTCCTTTGCTCATTTCTTAGGTATTTGTTTTATCACTGAATGGGTGGAGCTCAATACACATTCTGGATGCAAGTCCTTTATTCAGTTATATCATTTGCAAATATTTTCTCCCATTTTGTGGGTTTTTCTTCACTTTCTTGATGAAAACCATGACATCTAAACTATATTTAGGCAACTATTATGGTTTAGATCTAAAATGTCCCCCCAGTTTTTCATGTGTTTGGAAGGTGACTGGATCATGGGGCACTACACTCACTAGTGGATTCCTCTACTGACAAGATCGGAAGCTGAATGTGTTTTTAAGAAGTGGGGCCTAGCTGGGCATGGTGGTGCACACCTGTAATCCCAGCACTGGGGAGGCTGAGGCAGGAGGATTGTTGTGAGTTCGAAACCAGCCTGGGCTACAAAGTGAGCTCAAGGCCACCTGAACTGCCTGGTGAGACCTTGTCTCAAAAAGACAAAAAAAAAAAAAAAAAAAAGTACAAGAAAGAAAGAAAAAAAGTGAAGCCTGATCTGAGGTGGGTCATTGAGGGGGTGACCTGGTGGGAAGGGTGTATTCTTGTCTCTGACCTCTTCCTTTTCTCTCTGCTTCCTGGCTGCCATGGGTTGAGCACCTTTTCCTTTACCAGACCTCTCTGCCATCCCATTTCTGCCCTGGATCCAGCCAACAATATACCGAAACTGTGAGCCAAAATAAACCTCTCCTCTTTTAAATGGTGCATGTTGGGTATTAGGTCCCAGGGAGGCAAAAGTGACTGATACAATGACTAACTGCCACTTATGTTCATTTTGTTAGAATAGTTATTATTGGAACAAATGGTGAAACTAGTTGCATGGAATCTGAGGATTCGCTGATAATGATGTATATTAGTTTCCTAGCACTTAGATTTGGTAATTTTAGGACACCACCTTTGTTTGTAAGAATTTTACATAAGATATTCAGAAGTGAGATGATACCGCATTGTGTGGATGCTCTCAAATAGCTCAGGAAACAAAAGTGAGCTAGTAATAGTTACCTCATGCAGTAGTTTTTAAACGTTTTCAGCGAATTCATGTATATATAAAGCCTAGATGGAAGTACAACAAACATAATAGCATTTAAGAAGAGAAGATTACACATGTCTGTAATCTCAGTGCTCAGGAGGTTGAGGCAGGAGAATCACCATGAGTCTGAAGTCAGCCTGGGCTACATAGTGAGTTCAAGGCCAGCCTGAACTACATAGCAAGACTCTGCCTCAAAAAATTAAAAATTAAAAAAATTAGAGAAGAAATAGTCAAATGAGGCCACCTTTATCTTCAACAATCTACTGTAATTTTTAAAGAAATGTGTTCCTGCATCACCTGCATAATTAGCACTCTGTTTTCTAAAAAACATGCACTTCGGCGCTGAACTACCTCTCCAGCCCTAATTTGACTCTTAAAGCACACTGGCTAGGACAAGACTGAAGTAGATGTGAGTTTAAATTATGTGATGTGAAATGTTTGTAACAGTTCCTGCCATATAATCTTTCAGTGAATTAGATACATGACAGTGTAAAATGAAACCACGAAAAGTACGTAACCAATGTGACCTTGATCTATATGTTACTCTCTCTTTCCAGCCGAATAACATCCATGTGCACACTTTTTAGGTGTCTGTACATATTGTCAGTTATTCTAACCTCTACCACAAGAGGGCGTGTTGGGCTCAGGAATACTTTTGCGTTTCCATCCACCTGTGATTGTCAAATGAGTCTCGCAACTCCTTTATACTCTTAAAAATTATTGAAGAGTCCCAAAGAGCTCTTGTAGGTTATTAAAATTGGTGTATACTGGTCAAACAGTTTTATGAAGGAGGGAAGCACAATCTTTGTTTTAGCCAGTCTTGGTGCTCCACGCCTGTGATTCTAGCCCTCCTTTCGACTTACTTTTCCCTAGTGATTCAGTGACGTCAGGCATCTTTTTGTTGCTGATTGGCCGTTAGTATCTATAGGTGAAATATCTACTTTGCTCATTTCTTAATTGAGTTATTTGTCTTATTACTGAATGGTTGGAGCTCTACACACATTCTGAATGCAAGTCCAAAAGAAGCTGAAGCCAGAGGAGTGCAAGTTCAAGCCCAACCTGGGTAACTTAAGGATTTAGAGAGACGCTGCCTCAAAAAACTGGTGGTGCGGACTGGCAGTTCCATGAAAGGAGGACAAAGCTTCATCTAGCATCTGCCAGTTTCCGTGGTGTAAAAAATGCCACCATCATTTGTTTCATGCTAGTAAAGGCTTAGCAAGTGGCCCAAGTAATTCTGTAATAATTGGCATTCCTGGGCTATCTATCACTATTTACCTTGTAGAAATATAAAATATTTAGTCATTTAAAAATAACAGTAATAAGCCTATTACATGTTATGTCAGAGCAATGACATCAACACATAACCTCGGGAAAATATTATACACTGGGAGAAAGAACAAGGCAAAGTGTCTTAGTGCATTGTGAAAATCGTTTTGGCCTTGTGAATAAAGTATCTGAAAAGACTTCTGAGACTCCCTGAGATCTGCAGACTGTATTTTGGGAATCCCTGAGTTAGACCTTCAGTTTTCAACTCTCATTAATCCAGTACTCACCTTTTATTTGATAACAGATTTTGTAACATTTTACTACAAAATGTAATTTTCACATGGCACAATTTAATATGCATAATCTCTGATAGAAAAATCACTGCAACACATTATCTGTAATATAGAAAGGAAACCAAAAACAATTTACAAGTCACTAGTAGATCTGTGGTTAGCACTGAGAGCTTTAGAAAGGATGTGGGGAACCACCCAGGTGACGCCCCTTGAAAGAAGAGCAGCTGTCTCCACTTTGGATAAACTCGGCCCGTCTCCATGTAGTGATCTGGACAGGGCTGGCTAGGCTGTCTCTTTGTCCCCTCTATTGGCTTTAGCAATGTGAATTGGGCTGGCTGGGGAACGGATGTGTAATCTCTGAAGCAAGACGACAGTCACTGTTTCCCTGCCCAGTGACTCCCAGAAAAGCAGGATTGAGCCAGGCAGGATGGAGAGCTGTGCTCCACACTGTTGGCTGAGACCAAGCCTCAAGAAAGAGGCTGTGTCTTCCCAGGGCAAAAAAGATTGGACATCAGCTCTGAAGCACCTACCCCAAAATGTTAGATGCTATCTTGGCTGTGTTATGCAGGTTGCCCTCTGCAGTTCTTGCCCTCTGCACATCGCAGAGGTGAGTTCAGGCCTCCTACAAAACCCAGCTCACGGCACTCACGCATTTCCTGCCACTCTCCCTGGCCCTCATCCCAAACCACTCCCCTCCCAGAGAATTAATAAAACCCAGTTTGGGCCCTGGGTGTGGCATTTGCTCTGATGAACCACCGTCTTGGCTAGACTTAGGGCTCCCTTGGCTCCCTATAACTGTACATATGTCTTAGTGTCTTTTATTCTCACTTTGGGTCACACTGGAACTGGTAGGTTGGAATCAACTTGCTAGAATTCCAATAACTTCTCCATGGGATTTCAAATATAAATTTCCCAGACTGTGAGGAGGACAAGAAAAGGATCTCTATAAAAGGAGTCACCTGTATGGCAGCTGTGATCACACACACACACACACACACACACACCCCAGCTTGGCTCGGGGTGACTCCCGGAACCAAGCACACTAAGGCATGTGCTGTGAAGTGTGAACTCTTCACACCTGTGTGAGATAAACACTGCTACCAAAATAGCCTGTATCGGCTCAGTCTGGGTTTTGCCACAGATGAGGGGACAACAGTTTGTTTCATTCAGAGCCATTTGGATCTTGGAATTGCAGGGAGCAAAGAGAGACCCTACCATGCATCATTGGCCAGAGCTTGGACCTGATTCTACTGGCCAGTTTAGATGACCTGAGACTCAAACACCAGAGTTCAGTGATAGGATTCTGTGGAGCGGTGACATTTCCAGACTGCCCCAAACTGTGTATGATCTTCCCTCAGATCACATATGGTTGCTTTCCTGGAAAACTCAGTCTATAAAAATAGTGCAAAATTCTTACTGGGGCGAGACTCCAGGATCCAGTGATTGTTAACAGATTCTTCCGGCAGGCTCCAGGAAACTCTTCATCAGAGCTGCACAGCGCACCGAAGCCACGGCGGGCCAGAAGCCAGATTTCCAAACACCTCGCTGAGCTCGGAGACAGGCGTGGTGTGGGCGCTGGGCTGGGCTGGGCTGGATGGGCTGGGCGCTCTGCCTTGCAGCAAGAGAGTGTCCTCCAGGGGGCGCTCGTGCGCTGGGAACCCGAGCGGGCCCGGGCCTCGACACTAGCGCAGGCAGTCATGGGGCTGTTACAGGCCTGTGGCCAGAAGCGTGAGCGTGAGCATTCACGTGTTTTTATTGAGATAGATGCTTTATTTATAGAACCTCAATGTATACAGATGTCACTGTCACTGTGGACACCAACGTGCGTTCATGTGTCACTATCAATAAGCAAGTACCATCAAGGTGTGTGGAAGGCTAAGATATATATTTTGATTCTGGAATGGGCTGACGTGGGTGCTTGTCAGTGTGACAAAGCCTGGGCTTCTCCCCCCCCCCAGTTTTTATTTTTATTTATTTATTTATTTATTTATTTATTGTCTTTTTGAGACTGGGTCTCTCTATACAGTTTCAGGCAGGCTTTGAGCTCACTTTGTAGCTCAGGCTGGTCTCGAACTTGCAACGATCCTCCTGCCTCAGCCTCCTGAGTGCTAGGATTACAGGCGTGAGCCACCACGCCTGGCTAGTTTTTATTTTTTTATTAGCACACATTTACAGTATTTAATGGTTACTACGGTCTTTTGTGCAAGGTTGGTGTACACACCACATCTTAATTCTTTTCTCATTCCTTTCCCTCCTGCCGTTTCTTGGTCCCCTTCCTTTTTGCAAAAGATCTATCTCCCCGTTTCCTATTATCTATCTTTCATTTTGCTCTTTATAGTTTGGATCAGGGTTTGACTCAGGTTACTCCCATTTTCTGGGCTGGACTCATCTTCCGAGTTAAACAGACCAGGACCATGATGCCCGGGACTAAATGCAGGACAGCCAGGCTGTGCTCAGCAAGCCCTGGATGTGCACCCAGTGGTCTTCTGCAACACTTGCTGCCCCCAGCCTCATCACCACTGTGCAGGGGCTACGCAGGTCCTCCCTGCCCGGCTTCACCTTCAGGCACCATGACACTTCCTTCAAGGGCCATAAAATGTCAAAAACTCCACTGCCTGGATGGAGGGACTAAATCCAGTCTCTTGTTGACAGCAGTGAAACCTCAGACTAAACCCTCAATCCCACCCCTAACCTTAAGGCTTAAAACCCTCAACATCAAGCCCCTTGGGTCATGAGCCCTTTACACTGGTCTGTCTGCTCCAACTCTGTAGAGTGTATCTTTTATTTATTTATTTTTGAGACAGGGTCTCACTATGCAATTAGGCTGGCCTTGAACTCACTTTGTAACCCAAGCTGGTCTTGAACTCACAACAATCTTCCTGCTTCAGCCTCCCGAGCGCTAGGATACAAGTGTGTACCACCACGCCTGGCTTATTTATTTATTTATTTATTTTAAAGATAATAAAACTCAACAAAGCAAAACAGGGTAAAGCTAATCCAAACAAAGCAGTTAAAAGTGGTACAGAACTTAGAAGCAGGATAATAGGAAATCAACAATGGTTACCATAATATATCTTGTTATCTTCACAATAGTGGTCCATTCCATCAGACATAGTAAAATCAAATAAAACAAAACAGAATAAAACCAATCAAAACAGAACATTGAATAAAACAAAACAATAAATCAGAACAAAACAAATCAGCAAGAACAATATTGGATTTCAAAAACAAGATGGAAATCCCCCATATTTGCTACCTTGCATACTGTCATCCTCCTAGTAGAAGCTCAGACTCCAGCCGTAGGCCTGCAAAGTCAGTCAAACAATATTTAGTTGTTTTTGTCTCAGTTTCTGTTACCTCAGCCTGTCCTCTGAACCAGCCAGTTGCTTACTGGGGGCAGGGGGCTAGTTGGCTCATGGGGAAGATGATCTGGTTTCTCTCTTCCTGCATGGTTTGCACGGCTTAGGAAAGACAAACTGGCTTCTTGACATGCTCCTCCCTGACCCAGCATGACTTCTGCCAATTCATGGGAGAGACAAATTGGCTTCTGTCTTCCTGGGCCCTGCATGGTGTATAGTGTATCTTGTCTTTTCTCTTTCAAATAAATCACAGATCCTGCTGGTTCATTTGGTGTCCTGTTCAATTCTTATCAAACCTCCATAAGAGCCCCAACCTGGTAACAAGCAAGCTAAAAGAGAAGACAGCCTCTTATTGATCCAAGGAGGAAAGGGGGTGCGGTGGGGGACAGACATTTTCAGGTCAATGCAAAGCAGAAGTTCTGCACCACAGTGGGTAACTCCTGGCCCTAGGAAGGGACCATGGTCTCTGTGGTCTTCACTGTAGGGTGAAAGGGGGAATTTTGAGGAGCTACTGCCCTTAGGTCGAAGAGGGAGGAAACCTGAAGTCTCCCACAGGGCTGGTCCTCAAAAAGTTAAACAGAATCACCAATCCCCCGCCCCCCCCCCCGGCATGTTTTCCAAAGAACTGAAAATCAGGGTCCAAACAAATGTTCCTACGTGAATGCTTACAGCAGCACTTTTCACCATATACAAAAGAAGGAAATAACCTACAAGTCCATCAACAGAGGAACAAGCAATAAAAAAGAAAGAAGGGACTGACATGCCACAGCATGGAGGCAACTCAAAAACATGATGTCAAGTGAAAGAAGCCAGATACAAAAGGCCACGCATGGCCTGGCACCATGTCTGTGAACTACCCAGCATGAGAGCATCCATAGGTGAGAGAACAGCGGGGCTGGGCCTGCTGGGGTGGGGGCGATGGCTGATGCAAATGTCTTAGAATTAGACACAGGTGATGGGTACACAACTTTATGACTGTACGAAATGTCACCAAATTGTACATTTCAAGATGGTTACATTTGTGGTCTGCTAATCTCATCCCCATAAAAAAGAGCTACTAAAAGTACACAATTCCATTCTTGAGTCACGTTCACCACATTTGAGGTGCTCGGGGCCACCACGCCAGACAACTCAGATGGAGAGCGATTCTGGCATCTTAGAAAGTGTGATTGGACAACTCTGGTCTAGGGCCTCTCATGGTCTGGATTTGATTGGCTGTATCTATAAGGGTTTTTTTAACGGAGGCCTCTGTTTACTGTCTTTCCTGTCAGCCAGTAGCTACACTGGATGCTTAATCAGACCTGGGTTCACTCCATAGGCACTGCAGCCTCCAAGGGTCCCCATCTCCCATTGATTGGTGTCTCTGGTTTGTGTGTGAGGACAGCTCACCTCCTATTGGCCAAAGACAGTCACATGACCAAGCCCAGTGGCAATGGGCCAAGGACTGTATTTGACATACTCAAGAGGCCTATAAAGCCCTATAGTAAAATCATGGGTGTATAATTCCACAGCAAGGAGGGCATGGAGCTTTGGAAATAATAATCCAATCTACTATTTATTTTTCTAAGCAAATGCATTTTTCAGAAATGACCCTGAGTCACTGAGAGGTTAAATAACTTGGCTAAGGTTACACAGCTGGTAAGCGGTGGGACAAGGATTTGAACCGAAGAAGATTGGTTCCAGAGTTTGGGATCTTAGCTGCTCCTCCAGAGGAAAATAATGGTGTTAGGTTTTTTGGTGCATTTGAGAGACAAAGGCAGAGATAAGAAAAGCCTTTATTGTCCGCACAAGAAGGCTTTTGGAGACTGTGGGGACCCTCAAACAGGAAGCTGGGGAACAGCTTTTATGGAGTTGGGCTGGAGGTGGAGACTGGATTATGGTGTCAGGAGAGGATTGGAAGATCTTTGGTGTGCACAAGAAAGAAGAGCAGGAAGTTTATCTTGGGCTTGGAAGAACATGAAAGTTAGTATTGGAGGGACACGTCATTCTAGAGTCCAGCACCATGGGCAGGCACCACATTTAGTCTGGCAGAGACCCACATGTGTGGAACCCATCATTCCCATCTTTTGTTGTTATAGGGTGATGACTCTCTCCAGCTGCTTCCTGCTGGGCATAAGTTCTGATCTTCTGCAACTCTTGGCTGCCCCAACCCTCATCACCATGTCATGGACTATGCATACCCTCCCATCACCTTTGGGTACCATGACAGTTCTCTGGTGGTGAAGGCCCATATCCTGGATTGAACAAAGATACCTTGATGGGGGTAATGCCCCCTGAGCCTTGTTAATCCTCTTCGGTGGGAAAACCAAGCAGTTCGGCTAGTGATGAGTCTGGTGGTGGTGATGAGCTTTCCCGTGAGGGTGGGGAGTTTGATGACTTTCCCACTCTCTAGTGGACAGGGCAGTCACACCTCTGGTGACCTCCTGGTTGCAGATGGGACAAGGTCCCAGTGGTGGCCATGGGTTGGGGTTGGCTCATGTCCAGTGTCCTTCTTTTCTGCACTTAAATCATGGTTGGGGTGGGTTTTAGGTGGTACTCTTTTGTTTTGGTTTAACTTTCCCAGAAGCCTCGAGTGCCATAGGCAAAAGCTGGCATTTGTTTGGCATGTTGTTGTTTGTCCTGTCTTTGTTGTTTCTCTCTATTGTTGAAGACATGGAAGGCTAGATTAAGGAGCTCTCCCTGTGGGGCCTGAGAGCCAAGATCTGTCTTTTTTAATGTAGAACTGATGTCAGGGGGCAGAGTGAGAAATGAACAGGGAGTTGATGAGGACTATTCCCTGAGGGGATTGGGGATAGTGTATCTGGTTAGGGTAGCAGCGAGGCGAAAAAGAAATTCAGCAGGGTTTTCATTAGCGTGTTGGATTTGTTCATGAAGTTTTTGGTGATTATTTTATGTTTGAGAAATTTTACTTAGGCCCACAATTATGCAACCAATCATTATATTCATGCATTGTGAGCCATTATTTCCCTGATAATCCCACTGAGGGTCTGCATTTGGTACTGCAGCAGCTCCAATGAGGTGTTCAGGGTCAGTTTGATGTCTGTGACCAGCTTTGGCTTAGGCTGCTTCCCACAGCTGAGTTTTTTCTTGGTGGGAAAGGATGGGTGTGAGGATAACATAAAGGTCTTTGTAATGTGGGTCATAGGAGTTAATCATGAATTGGAGCTCTTTTTTTTTTTGTACCAAGATCAGACTCATGACCTTGTGCTTGCCAGGCACTTGTGCTGCTGAGCTAAGCCCCAGGCCTGGATTTTTTTTTTTTTTTTTTAACAGGGTCTGAACTCACAAGCTCATGCTTGCCAGGCAGGTGCTCATGCCACTAAGCTAAATCCCTGGCCTTGGAGCTCTTTTATATAATTGTAAGGATCTGTGGAGAAGGAATCTAGTTCATGAGACATTTAGGACAGGTCAGAAAGAGAAAAAGAGGCGTGAACATGCACCAGCCCGTCAAGGCCAGCTACCGCACAGAGAAGGAGGAGGGCTGGGCTGAGGAAATGGCAGCTGGCGAGAAGATGGCGGTTGGTGACAAGATGGCAGGAGGTGGGAGGACTGAGACCAGATGTGGTATGATGGAGGAGATAATGGTGACAGAGGTGTGGAGGATGCCAGAGGGGAGAATGGCAGTGGAGAGGTGGAGGAGGAGGAAGTGGGGGGTGCTGGGGAGAGGGAGGCTGGTTGGCGAGGTTGTGTGGTGACAGAGTCTGTGGCTATGTCGGGGGGTGAAGGAGAGGGCATGTCATCGAGAGGATCAGTAGGGTTGTCAGGTAAGGGTTTTTTGGCATGGAGTGGGCCAGAAGTGTCTGGGCTGCCCTCCGTGCTGAGTGAGGGAGGGATGTGTGCCCGGAGAGCAATACAGCCTTGCACACCAGGTGTCTCTGACCATTTGCTGCTGCGGTAGCAAAAGCTGTCTAAGCCCCACAGGACCCTGAAGTGGAAAGTGCCTACCTTGGGCCCGTGGCTGCCATTATCAAATTTTTATTGGATCCAAGCCTTCTGGCAGTAAAAGATCAGTCATTTTGGTTTGATAGTCTCCTGGACACCTAAGGGGTTTAAGTTTTTTAAGAGACACCCGCCTGGAGTGCGGTGTGGGGGTTGGAAAGGAATATTTCCCATAGTGATCAAATTGGAGGTGAGCCAAAGGCCAAGCCAGCCACAACCCCTCGGAGGATTGTCACCCTCATTGTGGTGTGACAGCAAGAGAGGTGCCCCATTGGGCTCTGTAGGTTGTCACCCAGGGGATAAAGGGACATCTCAAAGGATGTGAGGGTGTCCTGAGGTGGCGCCTATGATTTTTGAGAGAGAGAGAGAGAGAGAGAGAGAATGGCGGGAGCTCCCGGAATGAGTGGCTCGCCTGTGGGAGGCGGATTGGATTGGTGCTGGGTGGCGGCCGGCAACAGCCATGGCAGAGACCAAGAAAGAAGAAGGGTGGTTTGTTGTTGGGGTGAGCTCAAACTGGGGTAGCCCCCAGGAGCTGCACGCCCCAACCAATCCGAGTCATGGCACCAAAATGTTAGGTTTTTTGGCACAGCTGACAGACAAAGCTGGAAATAGGAAAAGCCTTTATTGCTGGCGGGGGAGGGCTACTGGGGACTGCGAGGACCCTCAAACTGGGGAAGCTTTTAAGGAGCTGGGCTGGGGGTAGAGACTGGGTCATGGTGTTGGGAGAGGGTTGGAGGATCTTTGACATGCACATGAAAGAAGAGCAGAAAGTTTATTTTGGGCTCGGAAGAACACAGAAGTTAGTATTGGAGGGCCATGCTGTTGTTCAAGGGCCTGGCACCATGCTGGGCAGGTGGCACATTATGCCTGGCAGAGCCCCAGGTAAGCAGAACCCATCAAATGGTACCCACGTAATGGGGCAGAGGCGCTGCTTCAGCAAGAGCACAGGAATGCAGTGGGCTGACGGCAGCGCTGGGACTCACACCGCTAGCCAGCACCTGGCTGCAGGTTGGCCCTGGCTTCTGTCTGGAGAGACTTCCTGCCCTGCATGAATCCACCTGATTAGGAGGCGGAATCACTTCAGGGAGGAGTGGAGATGAAATCATGAGGAGCAACTGACCCCAGCTTTGGGCAGGAGTAGGGGGCTCATACAGTGACCATCAGGAAGTAGAAGTGGAGCGTATGTGCTGGAGACAGGGGGTAGAGATACGGATTTACCAGAATTGGGGTTCAGCAGTTTGGGAAGGTTATTGCTGTACCCTCTTTCCCTGTCAATAAGACAAGCAATTTTTTGAGGAAGGGGCAAGTTCTCACTGAGTCATTAATTTGCCCAAGCTGAGCTCAACCTTGCAATCTTCCTGACTCAGCCATCCAGAGTGCTACAGTACAGGCATGTGCTACCTTGCTTGGCAAGCATTTACCGCCAGCACCATACCATCCAGCTCCCAGGGCCCTTTCTAGGATGTGGTTTATAGACACAGCTCCATGATACCATACCTGTGAAAGTGATTTTTCACCCCAGAGTGGGCACACTACTGTCTTCAACCTCACACACTCTTCCTTCTAGAAGCTTACCCCTCTTGTTCAGAGCAGAGTCTATGTCCTGCTCCTTGAAGCTGGGTAGGACTTGCTGGATGCCATGACAGAAAGCATAAAATAGAAATGACATCCCAAGCTCCCTCATAAGAGGGCACACTTTCTAGCCATGAGTGATGGTGCACGCTCTGGGAGGCTGAGCCATGAAGATCCAAAGTTTGAGTCTGACCTAGGCCACTTAGCAAGACCCTGTCTCAAAATTTTAAAAAAAGTAGCCAGGCGTGGTAGTACACACCTGTAATCCCAACACTTAGGAGGCTGAGGCAGGAGGATCGTCAGGAGTTTGAGGCCATCCTGGGCTACAAAGTGAGTTCAAAGCAAGCCTTCATAGTGAAACCTTGTCTAAAATGGACCAAAAAGGGCTGGGGATTTAGCTCAGTGGCATGAGCACCTGCCTGGCAAGTCCAAGGTCATGAGTTCAATCCCTGGTACCACAAAAAAAAAAAAAAAAAAGGTAAGGGAAGCTAGGTATACAGCTCAGTGCAAAGACCCTGGGTTCAATCCCTAGCACTGCAATAATAATAATTATAATTATAATAATCACAGGCCCCTGCCAGCGTGGTGGCTCACGCCTGTAATCCCAGCACTCGGGAGGCTGAGGCAGGAGGATTATTGTGAGTTTGAGACCAGCCTGGGCTACAAAGTGAGCTCAAGGCCAGCCTGAACTGCATAGCAAGACCCTGTCTCAAAAAGACAAAAAATAATCATCATCATCATCACAGACCCCTTCCACATATCACCCTCCATCCCCACTAGGTTTTACCTTCCTCTGTAACACCCCTCAACATGCACTACTGTTACATTTCTTTTGCAAGTTCTGTCTGCCCAGTTACATGCAAACTCCACGACAGCAGGTGAGGGGACTCCGGGTGGTTTGTCCACTGCTGAATCCCCATTGCCTGAGGCAGTGTTGGGCATATGTTTGCCACACTGTGAATATTTGCAGGAGAAACTGAGTGGGTTGGTGGGTGGGTGTACGGTTAGATAAATAAATGCAGGGGAGAGGGAAAGAAGAAAGAGAGGGAAAGGCCCCAGTCCATGTTGAAAACAGGAGGCTTCCACATGCCCGAGGTATGGCATACTTTAAAAAAACTGGATTCCAAGCCGGGCGTGGTGGCGCACTCCTGTAATCCCAGCACTCAGAAGGCTGAGGCAGGAGGATTGTTGCAAATTCGAGACCAGATGGGGCTACAAAGTGAGCTCAAGGCCAGCCTGAACTGCATAGCGAGACCCTGTCTCAAAAAGAGAAAATAAATAAATAAATAAATAAAATGGATCCCAAAAATCAACCTTATCAGAATCAACCAAATAATCACTTACCCTCCAACCCATGATCCTCCGGTCTCCTAAATAGTTCTTGCTTCTTCCAACATTATACTGGGAACATTTTTAAACTTACAAAAAAGTTGAAAGATTTGACAGTGATTGACAATCACCAGTCCCAGTCACCTAGCTGCTGGCCTCCTGCTCTATCTGCTTTATCCTGCATCTAGCTGTTTACCATCCACCCACTCATCCACTCATCCACGGCTCCAGCTTGCCTTGTAACTGCGTTTCAGTGAGAGTCAAAGGCATCAGAACGTTGCCCCCTGAGTCCCTCAGCCTGACACTCGTTGTTTGTTTACTCTTCTTTCTTTTCTTTTTGTTTTTGGTACTGGAAATCAGACTCGTGACTTCATGCTTGCCAGGTAGGCACTAGCTTTCTTTTTTATTTTCTATTTTAAGGCAAAAGTCACAGAGAACAAGTTGCATAAATCTTAAGGGTATCATTCACAAATTTAAGAGTTCTGATAAATGCATACACATGTGTAACCCAAAGCCCTTATGAAGACAAAGAATCCATCTCCTGACCATTTTTTCTCCACCATACTTTAGCCTGAAGTGAAATCACATGATGTGGGCTTTTTTATGCCTGGCCTTTTTTTTTTTTTTTTTTTGAGACAAGGCCTTGCTATGCAGTGAGGCTAGCTGGGACTCACTGTGTAGCCAAGGCTGGGTTTGAACTTGCAACAATCCTCCTGCCTCAGCCTCCTGGGTGTTAGGATTATAGGCATGCTCCGCCACACCAATCTTAATACAAAAAGGGTTTTGGGCTGGAGATGTAGCATGGTGGTAGAGCACTTGCCTAGCATGCTTAAGACCCTGGATTCCACCCCTAGCCCTGAAAAAAATAAAAGTAAAGTCTTAAATTCCTCCTGAAAAACAAGAACACATCCCTTTAGTGTAATTGGGAAATCATTTCAACATATTTTCCCTTTGGTTTAGCTACCAGGAAACTACCCAGTGAAGTTTAAGGCTCACCTCAGATGCCTGAGACAGATAGATAGACGATGGATAGATAGGTGATAGACAGATAATTTTAGTTCTATTGTAATGTTTACTTAAAATATTCCAGTTTCACTAGTAAGCCCTCAGACTGGTTATCTGCTGTGATCTCCTTGTCCCAAAGTAATGGGTATGTTCTTTCTACTGCCAACCTTCTATTCTTTCTCCTGTCCAAACCCTTCCAATATGTCTCCAGAACCCTCCCCACCCAGGGACTAGCCATGACCCCTCAGTGTCTCCCATGAACATTTCTTCTACTTTGTGTCCCTGCTGCCTTTCTGATTTAGGCCCCTTATTTTCTTCTCTTCCGAGGACTGAGAGCTGATTTGTCTGTTTATCAAGATTGTTGGGGGATTGCAAGGAGCTGAAATCCACTTGAACTAATCTCAGGACAAAGTCGATGAATAACACAATACTTTAAAACAATTGTAACAACCAAAAAGAGAGAGAGAGAGAGAGAGAGAGAGAGAGAGAGAGAGAGAACTCATGATGGTTCGTGTGACAACCCAGTCGAATCAGAGTTCAGGTATGGACTGATCCAGGCACCCCAGGGCTGATGTCAAGACTGATTTTCACAATCTTTCTTTTCTGTCCTCTCTGTGTTGACTTCCAAACCAGAAAACCTCTCCTATCTTTATAGCAGTAGGCAGCCCATCAGCTTCAACTTGGCAACTCCAGCAGAAATAGAAAACCTCCCTCCCGACAGTTACAGCAGACCCAAACTTCTCACCGGCCACGTAACTTCCCCCAAGTAATTACTGTGACCAGGGAAACCATAAACCGGTTAGCCCCAGATCTACTATGCTCCTGGAGTCAGTGAGGGCAGGGGACAGCCAGCCCTGTCCAAATGAAATAGACTGAGAGAGGAGTGTATTTAATTTTCTTAAATAAAGTCCAGGCTGGGCACATGACTGTAATCCTAGTGCTCGGGAGGCTGAGGCAGGAGGATCACCATGAATTTAAGGCCAGCCTGGGCTACATAATGAAAGCCTATTAAAAAAAAATTCCCCAAAGAAAATTGACTGGGATATTAGGGTCAAGTGGGGAGCCATGTGGGTTGCTGGAGGAAGAGCATGCTAAGAGAACAGCATGTGCGAAGGACCTGTAGTGGGACTTGCCTAGAAAGTCCGTGGATCCACAAGGCCTCTTGGCTGCACCATAAACTCTGCTCCAGTGCGCTTCTCCCTGCTGTAACTGCACCCAGTGTACTGGTCCCTATCCATGTGGATTAGCACACGCGTGTGTACATGCATTCGCGCACACATCCACGTGCTTTTTCTTACCCAAGTGTACTGTTTTCATTTGTCCTAGTCGACTTTCCAACCCTTGTCACTTGATTGGTAAAATGATACCACTTCTCTGCTCCTTTTAAAAGTGTGACTGAGTTAAAGCCTATTTATTGGACAAAAGCTTAAGTATTCGTCAGGGGGAACCTGAAAAAGCAGTTAGAGGGGCGATGGGACCAGGGCGGAGTGGAAGGGGTGGAGAAGGGGACCAGGTAGGGTGCAGAAAGGCGAGGATGGTGAAGCTGGGGTAGGGTTAGGAGCTGGGGGTGCAGAGGGGAAGTGGGGACCCGGTAACAAACAAGGCTGTGAGATCAGAAGGCGAACGGGAGGTGGGAGAGGTGGAGGTGGGGTGAGGGGGTGGTAGCTGAGCCCTGGGAACAGAGCGAGCTGGGTGGCTCAGACCAGACCGTACTGTTGAACCTCCGAGGCTGAGCGAGAGAGGTGCGGCCACCGACTGCGCGGGGCACTGGGGCTGAGGAAGTCCGCGGAGAGGGGCGTGGCTGGGGGTGTGTACTACACACTGTCCGCACGTTTCTGTTCCAAATCTTCCCCTCTGGTCCCGCCTCCTTCCTGAGAGTGACAGACCTTCTGTCCAATCAGAGTCGCATACTGGATACAGCGCAGCCAATGAGGTGTTAGGGGCGGAGCTGGGGAGGGGGCTCGTAGTGCTAGAGGAGGGGGCTCGCGGCCTCCAAGGGCCCGGGAGCCGAGACTGGCGAGCCATGGCGCTGGGGCTGCAGCGGGCAAGGTACAGTACTGGAATCGGGGCACGGGAATGATGGGCATTGGAGGGATTCTTCTTCCGGGGACCCCTTGACCTAGACGGGGGTGAGCGAGTGCGAGGCTAGGACGCTCCGAGGCGAGTGGTTGTAGGCACCTCCCCGCCGCACCCTCTACCCTACGGGACTGCATGGGTGGGGGATTTTTTCAGGTCCTTGGCTGTCCCGCCCCTTTTGTCAGGAATGGCTTTGGGGTCGTGATCCCCGATTTTCTATTACCCCAAGTTGGCTTCTCTGCCTATGGGAAGTGAAACTCGAAGTCCCCGGGGAACTGGACATAGTTGCATTTGAGCAGTGCTCGGGCTTCGGGGTAGGCTTTCTCCCTCCACATACGGATCCTTCTGGCCTACGAAGGTACAGAACTGAGGCTGTGCTTTGCCATCAGCCCCTTGTGATCTACGGGGTGTCCCCAAATTGAGATGCAAAGAGTTCCCTGAGGATTGAGTTCCAGAACTCCAGAGAAGAGACTGCCTTTGATTCGTTCGACCCTTCCTGTAATCGCCCAAACCTTGAGTTTTTCTGAAAATATAGAGAAAGGTTCGCTTTTAACAGCTGCCTGAGACCCTTTCTAGGGAGTCTTTTTATCCTTTTCAAAAGTTGGGGGGCCCCCCACCTTGCAAAAAAGGGAAACAAGCTTGACCCACTTACCAAATCTGGGCCTGAATCTTACTCCGCCACCCTGACTCTGTCCTGCTGCTGAAGGACAGGACCCCACCCAATCTTATTTTGGGGAGACCCTCTGGGGAGGTGCCATGCCTGGTCCAGCATGAGACCCTGTCAGCTGCAGTGCGAGTGTTCCCTGCCATGGGGCTCAGCAGGGTCACCCTGGGAAGAGGTGGGTTTCTGTGTTCACCTTTCAACAGGTGCAGGGGCAGAGCAATTTGTACGCTGGGACCACAGCCAGGGGTTCTGTCTGACCAGGTTCCCATGGGACCCCAGAAAAAGTCCCAGGCCCTTGGTTTTCTTTGCCCAATCTGAGGTGTCCAGCAAGCCTCACCCCTTTCCTCCTCCCTGTCCTGACAGGTCTGATTGGCTCCCTCCACACACACACCCCCCCC